>APFE031521975.1:93562-186990 GCA_000404065.3 Pinus taeda | reverse complement strand
GGGGGGGTGGATCAATATTCCTTAGCAATTAGCACTTTTAAATCTTTTCAGAGCATTAGTTAATCTTCAATTATCATTAATGTTTATGCAGTGACAACAATGAATAAAAGAACATAGGAGGCACAAAAATCTTAGGTGGAAAACCCTCTCCGAGTCAAAAACCACCGAACGCTTTTCTAATAATTCTTTAATCTTCAACTCCAATTGAAAAGAAAGCTCCAACTTCCTAGGATCTAGAAAAGCATTCTTCTCCAGCTCCTACTGGATGGACGCTCCAATGCCTGAAATTCTTCAGTAGTCAATTGAACAGATGCCCCAACACCCAATGAGCTACAACTCACCCTAGCACCACCCTACCACCTTGAAGTTTTCACAGGCTTGAACCTGTTGGTGACTTCATGCACCAGCCTAGCACCACCCTACCACCCTATAGAAGAATAAAAGAAGAATGGACTCCCGTACCAAGGAAAATGGTCCACTTTACAATGATATAGAATGATGTAGAAGAAGACGACACACTAGACCATAACCCCAACAATGACACGACCACCTAATGATGATCCTAGACCTCCCGACATTGCCTCTTCAACTCTTGGCAGATAGACACTTGTACAACTTTACAAAGATGCTTTTACAATGACTATGTACAATGATACTTTTACAATGTCTGTATGTAGTGCTACCCACTTGAAGACTTCATGTGGTGAACTTCTTATTGCTGTTATGCACCTTGATTGCTGCTCTTGTCATGCTACCCTTTCTCATTCTTCAGAACATCAGATTATGCATTGAGTCTTCTCTTGATGAATATATGATACCTGTAAAAAGTCTTCAAGGAAATACCCATGACATGATAATAGCAAAACTTACCTCATCCTGCAGAGCATATGTCAGTGCTAAACAAAAACAACAAAATAGGATACAATGAACCTAATGCAATTAAGAGATGAACACACATATACAGAAGATACTTACTTGTAGCTTACCTCAGTTGCATCATTTTGCTGCACCTTGCTCTTTGTTGCCCTAGAAAGTTTGGTCCTTTGCACCCCTTAACAACACTTGATCTAGTTTTTTTTGCCTCTTAGGAGCACGATATTTCATCTGATGTATCTCTGTGATTTCAAATCCCCAACATGTGATCTTCGGTCTTGTAGAAGTCCTCTGAGTCTTCTTTCTAATGCCATTGGTTTGACCCGATTTGGACTCTTCAAGGCAAAGTTATGCCCAATCTCTCACAATGACCTAATTATGGACTAGTTTAGTAGAGCGAAATTGTATGGCATGCCATGTGTCACTGTTTCCTCCTTCGGCTCTGAAATTGATACACAAAAAATTACAGTCCGTGCACTATCCGCCACTTCTTACAGAATTCCAATCCTCTTCTTAGAGAGAGAGTTATGGTGATTTTCCCAAGGTCATTTCTTTGAGATGAAATTCGGCAACCTGCAAAAACCCTAACTTCCACAGATCATATCTCCAAAAATATAGCGAACCAAGATCTGAAATTCGGCCGCAACGTTCATCAGGACTGCGAATCAAATGGGTTTTAATTTTAGAATCTGAGACTTCATATAAATGAAGTTATAGTGAAAATACCACGATCACTACCTTTGGAGGATATATGAGATTTCTTTGTATAGAGTTGAGAGAGGCTTCTATAGGGAATGTTGGAGGGATTTTAGGAGCTTAAAAAATGAGTAATTAATGACTATTCAATGACCAAAACCAATTATGAGTGCCATGCCACAAACCCATAGGATTTTAGCCCACTAACTGGGGTTACTAACTTCAAATATGAATATCTCTCAAACCGTGAAGAATTACTTGGCATGCCATATATCAATGGAAACATCTCGACGAGTAGAATCTATTTAGAAGATCCTTGACTCAAAATAGAGTAAGTTGTCAAGTCAAAATTCCCTTGCAAGATCAGGGTAGCTCTTGGTGCTGCTTGGGTTGACATCAATGACAACCTTAGATCATCTTTAGATCAATCCTCTTGACTACAGCTCAATATCACCCCATCTCTCTCCTGGAGATGCATGGGCACTCATGGAAAACTCATCCTCATCAATATTTGTTGAAGCAACCTTAGGATCATGTTTCTCATCTTTGTTCTTTTTCTTCAAAGGACATTGGGATGCATAGTGGCCCATCTCACCACAACTGAAACATTTCACCTTCGAAATGTCCTTCTTTCGCTTCGACTTCTGCTATCCCTTCAATGCTAGAGCTACATTCTCCTTCTCCTTCGTCTTTGTGCCACTCCCACTGCTTCCATTGAGGTTGACCTTCACTAAGTCCTCCTTAACTCATGTTGAAGAGTCACCCACATCTCCTCCCATGAAGGTAGTTTTCCTCTACCCAATATGCTTTGGATGAAAACTTGCCATTCATCCGAGACTCCATTTAGGGCTATCCTCACAATTGTGGTTGGCTAAGGAGTGGACCCCACTGTAGTAAATTGGTCTCTAGTGTCCTGAAGATGTTGAAGATAGAGGTTCACCCCTTCTCCTTTCTGCATCATGGTCCGCTGCAACTTCTGCTCCAAATACGTCTTCTGTTGTTTGAAAGAGCCTTCATATAGAGAAGACAAGGCTTCCCACATCTCTCGGGTTGTATCCTTTCCCTGCAAGTGTGAGACCACATCATCTCGAACTCCATTGAGAATGAGCCTCTTTGCCTTCCCCTGCTCGACCTTCTATTTCTTCTTTTGATCGTTGTCAGCAGGAACAACTACAACACTTTTGGCATAGGCCTCGAGATCATATTCCCCTAGAACAACTAAGATTCAGGTCTTCCATATGACATAGTTGGAAGCACCTTCCAACTTGTCCTGATCTGTGAGCCCATGCGATGTCATCTCACCCAACTGCCGAACTGACTCCTCTAGTCATTACTTAGCACTGCTCAATTGCTCAGCAAGTGAGAAATTAGATCTTTCTGGCGAAAATTTCTCTGAGGAGAAAATTCCCCTTCTATGTGTCTTCGTTCTTTTCCAATAGATTTTTGCCCCGACAAAATCTACGCCCTTCAAGCACTGCGCTGAGGCTTTGCGTCACTCCCTCTGCCTTTGCAAACCCACGAACTGGAAGTTGTACCTCTTTGTCGACTCACTCAAAGAGAGATTTCCTCGGATCTGCTTCCTGGAAAGGACTGCGCAATCCCTTCAAGGGTATTCAAATTGCTGGCAAATGTAGCTTTCGGCCTCACTGCTCAGCACTTTATCTACTCTTTCCGTTTCAAAATCAATGCTTTGATACCATGTGAAAATTCCTACACTTGAAGGAACCCCTACTGCAACAAATCTGAATCTACTTCACCTACTAGATTTTTAAATTACATTCATCAAGTTATTCTTCTGAATACTGAAGCAAGTTACTTCTGTAGCCTACACTAATTAAATATTTGATCTCATGAAACAGAAAATGGAGCAAAGAACAAGATACATAGGACACACTTATTTTTAGATATAATAGTCCTCGGAAAAAGCCAATGCGGAAAAACCGGTGTAGTAGTTTTGAGGGTTTATTATTATGCAAACGAAATATCTAAATACAAATCTAGGATGCTCATCTAGCAATCCTTTACAGAGAAAATACTGGTGGAAAATCTGAGTGAGTTTTACCTCATTTCACCCAACAAAATTCTGGTTGATCTGACACGAGGTTAGCTAACCCTGACTATTTCTGCGCTGGACCTGCATCACCTTCTTTGCCATCTCCGTCAGCTCTCTTGGCTGTTTTGACAGTTCCCAGCAGTTCCCATTGTTCTCGACAGTTCTGGATTCTGCGTGATACACAACTTTTCTGCGTCAGCTCTCTCAACTACTACATTGCCTCTGCGTTAGCTCTCCCGACTGTTCTGGCAGTTCCTGGCAGTTTCAGCATTTTCGATTGTTTCGATAGTTCTGGATTTTGCGTGACAGACAACTTTCTACATTAGCTCTCTCGGCTACTGTGCTGCCTCTTTGCAAGCCCTCTCTGCCTCTCTATTTTGTATTTTCCAAAAAGTCCTTCTCCCAAATTCTCTCTGCCCCTTAGCTGTAAGATCTCCCCAATCGATTTTCGTCCTGAAAACTTCTCACCTCAGAGAATCGATTTCCTCAAGCCTCTGTTTTATACTTTTCCTGTTGAGACTTCAACAGCTGAGATTAAGTCTCTAATCAATGACTAAGATTAAAGCATGACTTGATCCGCCTTCTAGATCATTCTCACCCATATTTTGATTAATACCCATTAATATTTTAATTTCCCTAAGTTTAAACTTAGGAATCCCATTAAAAATATTAATTATTTTAATAAAATAAATCCGGGTGGAATTTCACCAAATGGTTTATGGGTTCTTTAGAACTCATGTGTCTTAGCCTCTCCACCAATTTTCAAGGCTAGAGCACTTCTGATGTTACAAAAAAGACTTACACAGAACAGGTTGGACGACTTGCTTTTCAGAGGTAGTCAGATGTCGAGATTGCTTGGAGGGAGGGTAAAATCCCTTAGTATATTTTTGTCGGTATTTCTCTTGGGTAGAATCGCCAGATTTGCAACATTTTATTGTACTCAGAATTTTTGCTGCTGCATAAAATAAGAACCCTCACTTCTGCATCGATTTTCCCACCTTGGGTTTTTCCAGGGATATTTGTCCAAAAATAACAATGTCATAATTTTTGTGTCTATGCTAGCATTTCTCAGTTTCCAACATTTTTATTTCCACAACGTTTATTTTATTTTGTGAAGAAATGACAGTGTGATTAATTCGATATTAATCAGAAAATTAATAAATTGAATAATCAGTTTGAAGAATTAATTCTAATTGTTGCATTTCAAGAAATTTACATGTGTTATTAGAGCATATTTGACGGATGGGAAGCTCAGAGGCAAAAGAGAGAAAATTTTGTTGTTCAGAGGGAGTAGTAGGATGAAATTTTTTGGGGTTGCGCAATGCCTAGCTAGGTAGTGCAAATTGTTGGGCAAGGGTTCAATTTTCATTTGCACGGTGGCAAAAAATTCGATTTGTCTAGAAAAGCGATTCCAACAGGCATAGGGAGCAACAATTATTATTTTCGGAGAGCATATGTCTTGTCTAGGCACTATTAGAGGGTTTGCAGTAGTTTTTTAGGGCAGATTCAATGCCAGGTGGAAGAGAAATTGCACACATAGCCGAAGATTTCTCTCAAAGGGTTTATAGTTACAAAAATCCGTGTTATCCAGTTGCAGAAGGCCATTCGAGTTTCCCAAACTAGCAAGTTCATGTTGTCGAGTTCTAGTCACCAGAGAAAGACTTTCGGATTGGTCGATCGAGTAGTTCATAAGTGCAATTCAAGGCAACAATAATAGTTTTATGCATTCTAGGAGGGAGTGCAAGTAGAAAAACAGGTAGTCGGGCAGGAGAGATGAGGAGATTCCTATTTATTTTCTCCAGTCAGTTGAGTTTCACAGATTTTCCATATTTCTAGAGATGGTCGTACGAGATTGCTAGAGCAGTCCATGCAAGTTAGCGAGAATGCAAATTTGGGCAATAGTTCGACTTCTAGTTGCCAGAGACAGGTGCCAAAGGAAGTGCGAGTTGTCTAGTGTGAGTTACAAAGCGAAGAAAGGTCCCAACCAGGGACAAGGCTTGAAAGGAGATAGTGGAGCACCAAATCGAGGTAGAGGTGGAGCTTGATACTTCAGTGTGTCAAGAGGGGCAGGGTTTAGTGTAGATGCAACAAGGAGATCAGTTAGATAAATTCTAGTTGTTGCAACAAGACCATCCCTTTGCTATGGGAGTCCACAATATCACAGTAGCAGGTTCAGTGTTAATAGATGCAACCATTGATTTAGATGACAATTGCAGATCTAGTTGCAGTCAGTACACATGAGACAGTTGTAGAGCTATATGGAGTGACACAGGCAATGCAAATTGCCAAGTTGTAGGTAGTAGGAGCAATTCCCGCAAGAGAGGTTTCCAGTTTTCCATAGGGGTAAAGGAGGCTGAGTTTTATAATAGATGAATATGAGAGAGGTAGTACGAATTGGCCAATTCTCCTAATTGATTATTCTGCAGCTATAATCAATAAAAGTTTCTTTCTTGACTTTGAGGAGCCTAAGAAGGGTCTCTTACAAAACTTTGACTCAACTAAAATCGTAGAAGCCTTCAATGGAGGCTTGACCTATTGATAATTGGCCCAAACATGAAACTCATGCTTTAATCAGTCAATCTTTCTTTAATAAGAGAATATTTTTCTTTTCTTTTGACAAATACAATTATGAAGACTAACACTAGTTACATTCTTCAACAAGCAGGAGGCACAATAACAAGTCAACAACAACATAAATTTCTCAATGGAGAGTGAAAAGGCTAGTAGTAGTCAGATACTCAAGAGACAATTGCAACATAGAAGCACAATTGGTTTAGTATTTTGGATGCTTCTTAGTAGTAGCAACAAAAGTTGAGAGGGAGTATTAGTTGGGTTGCATTGCAAATACAGAGTTGGCAGCTATACAAGATGTATAATGCAGTGTCAACAACAACGCAAATGCAGTAATTTGGTTTAGCTATAGTCAGTGGCAGATAAATCAGGGTTAGCGCAGTAGTTGGTGGACAGTGGCAAGCAACTGCAATTGTCAGACATCAACAACGTGGTTGGAGGATGTTGCAGAGACAAGGTTTTGTAACAGTTGTGCAACACTATTTGGAGAGAATGTCGTCTTGGCTAAAAGGGAGTGCTATTTTTTGTAGCATTGGATGGTGTTCTAGTATCAAGACTTTGTGGAGAGGCTAGAACGCATGAGTTCTCCAAAACCGAGAAATCATTTATGGAAATTCCAACTAGAGATGGCTCAATCAAATTAATTGACCATAATTAAAATTTCTGAAGTCTAACTTTGGAAAAATGGTTAATTAATAGTAATTAATTGAGAAAGGTGAGAATTCTTTAGAAACTCACAAAGATCGACATGGAGATGATCTGAGCCATTAATTAAGTTTTAATCGTGGCCGTTGGAGTCCCAACTAGAGATTATAAGAAGAGGTCGATGGGTAGATGCAGAACACATCAGTGCAGATACTCATTTGCCTAGGTAGTTCAAATTCCCAGTAGCAGGAGTGATTCAACAATGGAGATCGAGTTAGTGGGTGAGTAGCAAGTGGAAGTGTTCCATAGGAGTTTCTAGTTGCAGAGAGTCAGAAAGAGGAGGCCAAATTATTCTCCAAGAATTAGCACATGGACTACGTAGTTGCTTCAATAGAGCAATTCGATTGGGCTGAAGGGAAGTTCTTTTTCAGTTCCAAACTCAGAAGATTTTCCAGAGTGTCGGAGATATAGTTTCCTAGTCAGTAGCAGGCAAGACAACTTGATTGGCAACAGTTCTGGGCTGAGCATAAGAGGGTGTGTGTAGGGGTGACAGTGTCTGCACAAAGCAGGTTGGACAACTTGCTTTTTAGAGGTAGTCAAGTGTTGGGATTGTTTAGAGGATAAAATCCCTCAATATATTTTTTCTAGTATTTCTCTTGGGTAGAATCGTGAGTTCGGTGACATTTTATTGTACTCGAAATTTTTGTTGTTGCATAATAAAAACCCTCACTGCTGCACCAGTTTTCCCACCTTGGGTTTTTCTGAGGACATTTGTCCAAAAATAACGATGTCGTAATTTTTGTGTGTTAGCATCTCTCAGTTTCCAACATTTTTATTTCTACAACATCTATTTATTTTGTGAAGAAAAAAGATTGTAGTGTGATTAATTCGATATTAATGAAAGAATTAATAAATTGAATAATCAATTAGGAGAATTAATTCCAGTTGCTACATTTCAAGGAATTTTCACACCAGGCTCAACATTTACATCAATAGTATCAGATTTACAGGGCACCAATATGACATCCATGTGACCTTACTCAACATTCAACAATATCAGTCTTGTATACAACATTGTTACTAGCTCATAACCTCTAGCCTCAACTTTGCACCAGTTCAATCATTACAAATCTTCCAACGACATTCAACACTCTACCCTTGCCACAATAGTAATATAGAACTTATTTTCAGTCTCACTAACAACTATACATATATATAATAGAACTCTTGAAGTGTATCACTCAACCCAACAATTTACACCATGTCAATCTAGCTTTCAACAATGATGTAAGAGTGTTGAAAAATGTAACTAGTGTCGGTCTTCATAATTGTATTTAAGTCATGATGTAATATAATTATCAAAATGAAGAAAAATAAATTTGATTATTAAAGAAATTGACTTATTAAAGCATGGGTTTCATGCTTGGGTAAATTGTTTTTAGGTCAAAGTCTCCATTGAAGACTGCTATGGTTTATGTCAAGTGTCCTTGCCCATGTCATAATGTAAATAACCCTTCTTGGGATTTATTTGTCAAGAAATAAATTTATTTTCATGTAAATTAGGTCTTCTAGGCCTCCTCCACCAAGTTGGCCTCATTAGAAGAATTCGATCACCTAGAAGGACTATATATAAGCAACAACTCAACTCATTTGGAGGAGATCCCTTATCAAGTTCATATTTCAACTTCTGGCTAAGAAAAAGGCGTGAAATTCAAGGGACAAGACAGAAGAATCTAGCGAAGAAGGAGGTCATCATCTTGCAAAATAAACCAAAATTGCTTGCTCTATTCCACACGCGCGAAGTTTTGAAGTGTTGTTGGAGGGCCGAAATTATAGTCTTGAAGTAGGCCTAAATTTTGATGCAATAGGTCGAAAATCTATCTTTGATGCAGTATTGAAGCAGGGTTGATGCAATATTGTTGCAATTAATATTTGAAGGTTGGAAGAATAGTTTGAGGGCTGACTTGGTGGAGGAGGAAGGTCTTTTAGTCTAGGGTCTTGGTCTATCTCATTTGAATTATTGAAGGAAGAGTTCTTGACTGGGTTTTTCCCCTATATAGGGGTTTTAGCCTTGGTTGAGCACCTACACCTGATGTCCTTGATCTTCGTGTTTTGGTAATTGCTTGATGAACTAAGATAAAAGAAGAACATAAGAAATTTAATAAGAACACAAAGACATCACAAGTAATTATCAACGAAAGAAAAACTTTCTTCCTTTTCGATTTTCTAACATGGAATCAGAGCTAAGGTGAAGAAGAAGGAAAAAGGAATCTTGAAGATCTTTTGAAGAAAAGGAGATTAGAGGAAGGTCATTAAGGAAAAAGGATCATATAAGGAGATAAGCCTACTATCTACTGGAACTATGTCAAAGTCAATGAAGGGAGAAAACAAACTAGAAGGAGCCTCCAACTATAGGGCATGGAAAAAGAGGATAGATCTCATCGTCAAGAAACACAAAATTTTAAATCTTGTTCAAGGAAAATTCAAGAATCCTATTGACAAAACAGAGAAAGTGAAGTTTAGAGAAACCAAAATCTTGGAGTGCTTTTGCATCAGGAATCAACAGTTGGAAGGATACTCCAACGTTTGAACAAATGTGGAATGCATGCAGTCAAGAAGAAGCCCGAATATTATTGGAAAAAAACAAGACAGGAGAATCTGAAGTCAAAGACTTATTTGCTAGAGACTCTTATGGATACTATCCCTTGCATATCCTTCTACTTTAAGTCTTGCAATGTTTTTCCTTTATGTTTTGATTTCTAGAACTTGTAGGTCTAACATGTCTTGTTAGAGCATTTTTGAATTATGCTGATAGATTGTAGTATCCCTCAAAAGGATTGGGTTAAGAGGGAACATCCACCATTTTACCAAAAGATAAGTATCTTGTTCCTTGTTTCCTCTTTTATGTTTGGTTTCCCTCTCATGTCAAGATTTGTTTGTATTATATGCTAATAACCTTTTATATTCTCATTGGATAGGAAAGCTTGTTGAATGTTCAAAGGTTATGGAGGAGACTTCAAAGAATAGACTTGAAGCATGGAAGAAGTTCTGCCCTTCAAGAATTGATGTTCTACAAGGTTTGTTGAAGAATAACTCAAGGTATGTATTAAACTACAAGCTTTGGTATAAAGTATTCTTCATGTAAAAGGTATGTTCATTCTCTTTTAAATTTTGCATCACATCATTGACATTGTTATGTCTAGGGTTTTGAATCACAAAGATTCTTGTTAGGGTGATTAATCATTAGATTGAATCTACCCTCATTATATTATCATTCATGTGGAACCCTAAAAAGGTTCACTATAAAACCCTAACCTAAGGGTATGTTAATATTTATGAAACCCTAGTCTATTTATGGTTGTTGATTAAATCTAGAAAACCTATTCATTTAATATTTAAGGTTTTGGAATTGTTGTGATAGAAACCCTGGATCTTTAGGGTTTAGTAAATTAGGGTTTATAAGTAGAACCGCTATAATATCTATGGTAATATCCTATGCATGAAACCATGGGTGTATATTCGTCTGTATGATCAAAACCCTAGTCTAAATGAAATTGTTGTATATCTAACTTTGATGTATTGATGTTTTGTCCTAGATTTACCTAGTACGTATGAATATCAATATGAGAAGCTTATATATATATATATATATGCGCTAATTGTTGTTGCTCATGTTTTAGTTTGTAAAATCTAGGGTTTGTAACAAAATCTAGTAGAGATTGGAACAATATATATATGAGCAACAACAATATAAGCGCACACACACACACACACACACACATAATATATATATATGCCAGCTAATTGTTGTTTAGAATAAAATCTAGGGTTTGTAACAAAAATCTATATTGAGCTTTGATGAAAATATCTAGGGTTTTCCCTAGTAGAGTTTAACATGTAAATTTTGAAAATTGTTGAAACCTTAGATGCATAGTAGAAATTGTTATTTGATTGAATTACTGATATCTAAGGCTTTGTGTCTCAAAGATAAAAGCTAGGGTTTGCAATAAATCATAGTAGAGTCATATATCTCTAAAAGTAATGTTGAGGCCCTAGATATAATGAGATCGATATCTTGATTGAGTTGCTGATGTAGTCTAGGGTTTGTGACAAAACCCTAACAAGAAGTTGAGTATGTAACTCTTGTTGATTATGAACCTAACTAGGTTTAGGTATTTGATGCTTTCATTGTATTGACATAATTTTGGTATGGTTAACTTCATGCTTCCATGTGTTTGTATTTGGTTATACTTGCCATTAAAGTTTTGAATGTACATAATCTTCATGATGAAGATATTTGTATAAGCATGATGAAGGAAGTTATGACGATCAAGATGACCTTGATACCATAAGAAGGAATGAAGCCGTGAAAGGTTCTTTGATGCTATAGAAGAAGAAAGTGGTTGATCTCCCTATGTTGAGAGGGAGCTTAGATAGAAGAAAAGGTATATCCCCCCAATTGAGAGGGAGGGCATATTATGGCAGTCATGATGAATACCTTGAAGAAAGAATGAAACCAAAGAATGAATGAATGTACCATTGATAAATGTTCATGAAGTCACAAACCAAAGACTTGAGGAAATCTGAAGATGTATTTGGTGTTGCTGAAGAAATGAAAGAAGAAGAAATCTTTCGACAAATTGTATATGCATAACTTGATATAAGCAACATTCGAATGAGTGATGAACCCAAAGGTTTGTGTTCACTTGTATGTATTTTGAAAGTTTATTAATGATTGGGGTTGTGCTTGTACAAGTAAATCTCTCCCTAAAAACCTTGAACACTTTGAAAGCATGCTTGGACAAATGGATATGTCTTATTTAGTTTATTAAGGAGAGATGAACCATATAATCGCGGCTTGGGAAAACATCTGGCTATTGATCAGTGGTTGTCATTGATGTCAACTCAAGCAGCACCAGGGGTTACCCCTATCTTGCATGGAAATTTTGACTTGACAACTTACTCTTTTCTGAGTCAAGTATCTCCTAGATGGATTCTATTCATCGAGATGTTTTCATTGATATATGGCATGCCACGTAATTCTTCACGGTTTGAGAGATATTCATGTTTGAAGTTAGTAACCCCAGTTAGTGGGCTACAATCTTATGGGGTTGTAGCATGGCACTCATAATTGGTTGTGGTCATTGAATAATCAATAATTAATAATGTTTTTTTTTTGCTCCTAAAATCTTGCCAACGTTGACTTGTTGAGGACCCTTTCAACTCAAGACATTCATATCCTCCTCTAGTAGGAATTTTGTGGCTTCAAACAGGTCATCGTGGAATTTTCACTATAACCTTTTTCTACGAAGCTTCAGAAGCTGAAATTAAAACCTGCTTGAGCTGATATCCTGATGAACCTCATGACCAAATTTCAGATCTTGGTTCACTATATTTTCAGAGATATGATCTGAGGAAGTTAAGGTTTTTGCAGGTTCTCAAATTCCATGTCAAATAGGTGACGTTGGGAAAATCGTCATAACTTTCTCTCGGAGCATTGGATTCAAATTTAGTAAATAGTGATAGAAAGAGGACACACTCTAGTTTGTTGGATATCGTTTTTAGGGCTGAAGGTCGCAACAATGACACGTGGCACTTCATACAAGTTCACTTTACTGAACCAGTTTATAATCAGGTCATCATGGGAGATTGGGCATAACTTGTTCTTGAAGATTCCAATATTGATCAGACCTGTGGGGTTGGAAAGAGGACTCGGAGGGATACCAATGGATGAAATTTCAGACCCTAGAGATCTGAAATTACATAGATACAATAGACTCAATATCGAGCTCCTAGAAGGCAAGAAAAATCATGCATTCAAAGATCACTGCAGTAAGGACAACACATCAATAGTCAGTCTCTTACAACAAGGTATGTATGATTAGTGTTTACATTTGAATTTTGAGTATCATCTCTGACATATGTTTTTGTAGGACAACGTAAGTATATACAGGGTCTCGATTATATCTCTATGTCTCTATATGTTACAATTAGTTTTTCGGATGTCCTATTTTTGATACTACACATTTGACGCTACATATTCTTGATGCTACACCAAGTCTGCTAAATCTATATGATGTTGTAGGTTCATGTTACTTGTCTTGACATAGTTGATAGGATGGTCTCTATTGTTGAACTTAGAACTTGGTCCATCACAAGTCTAGGGTCTGTCATCAGTTTTTATTGTATATATCTTTAGGTCAGTTTTGGATATAGTCTTGCATAGATTCTAGGCAGATATCAAGAGTGGGAGACTTTGTCTACTGCTGCAAAAAGTCAACAAAAAAAATTATAAGCACACTTCAAGTACACATTGTAATTTTAATTTGTATTTATTCATTATTATGCACGTACATGTGTTTTGCAGGCAGAGGTAGGTTGAAGGGTATTTTGTTTTGTTTTGGGATTGGTTTTTCTGGGCAAATTTTGCATGCAGGTAGAAGAAGATTCAAGTACAACATCAAGTAAGAATTCTAGAGCAGAAGTATCAAATTAAAGGAAACATTGCAGCGGGACATCCTTGAAGACATGACAACCATCCAGATATTGTGAAGTATTGTTAAGGCCAAGAGTCATCATTGTAAAGTTGTAAAACAGTCATTTATAAAAGAGTCATCATTGTAAAAGAATCATTTGTAAAGGAGTCATCATTGTAAAGTTGTAAAAGAGTCATTTGTAAAAGAGTCATCATTGTAAAGATTATAAAAGAGTCATTTGTGAAAGAGTCATTCCGCCTAGAGTTGAAGAGGTAGTGTTGGGAGGTATAGGAGTCACTGTTGGGATGATGTCATGGTTGGGTTGCAGGTCATAGAGTGATTGAGTATTTGGTCAAGCACACGAAAATCATTGTACATCTTATTGTATCGTGGATTGTTGTCCCTGGTTTGGGAATCCGCAATCTTGTCTTATTTTAGTCATTATAGGGTGGTAGGGAGGTGCTAGGTAGGTGTGCGAACTTGCCTACAGGTTGGGGCATGTGAACACTTTAGGGTGGTAGGGTGATGCTAGGGCGAGTTGTGGCTCACTAGGGTGTTGGGGCATCCATTCAGTTGATTACTGAAGAAGTTGGGGCATTGGGGCCTCCTTTCGGTTGGAGCTGGAGAGGAATGCTTTTCTAGAATTGTAGGAAGTTGTTGCTTTCATTTCAGTTGGGGCTGAATATTAAAGAATTTATTAGAAAAGCGTTAGGTGGTTTTTGACCCGGAGGGGGTTTTCCACTTAAAATTCTTGTGCCTACTGTATTATTTTATTTACTGATATTACTGCATAAACATAAATAATAATTGAAGATTAATTGATGCTATGAAAAGATTCAAAATTGTTAATTGTTAAGGAATACTAATTCACCCCCCTCTCAGTATTCCCAATAATTGGTTTCAGAGTTGGGTTCCTTCAATAACAGTCTAATAATTGGAAGGAGATCACAAAGTATACTAAGAATAGAGTTTATTTTTTCAATGGAAATAACTATGCACTTTGGAGTGGAAGAATGCAGGTTCATTTGTTGGCGCAAGGATACGAAGTATGGGAAATTGTTGATAAAGGCTTCACATTGACCCAGGATGAACAAGGTAAGAAAAATATGGTATATGATGCAAAGGCTAAAGATCTTATTATCAGTGGGATTATCGAATCTGTTTATCTTAAAGTATTGAGTTTCAAAACTGCTAAAGAGGTATGGGGCAAGCTTGAAAATATATATGCAGTGACTCAAAGGTGAAAGAAGCAAAGCTTCAAATTTTCACGGAAAAATTTGAGCAACTCAAAATGAGGGAAGATGAAGATATCGCTGCATACTTTCATCGTGTTGATGAAACAACAAATACATTGGAAGGTTTGGGAGAACTTGTTGAAATGAAAATTGTTGTCTGAAAGATCCTCAGAACCTTTCCAACAAGATTTAACCCTGGATTTTAGACATCTGTGGTTCATTTCTTTTGAGTTAGTTTTTGGAGAACCCACAATAATAACCATATTCTGTCAATGTTTCAAATCCCAACAGGGATCCATCATCAGGACAATTTCTGAATGCTGATAGTAGAAGAGCTAAATGAGAGGCTAAATAGTTATGAGTAAGAAATTGGAGGTCTCCAACTCTTTTTGCTATCTTCACTCTGAATTTTTTGAGTAAAATGGTTTCACTCCATGTATCTCCTCCATACAGGGAAATGATTCTGGATTTTAGACATCTGTGGTTCATTTCTTCTGAGTTAGTTTTAACCCTAAGGAGATGTCTTGGAAGATAGATCGAATCTGACCAATCTCAACATAGATGAATTGCATGGAATTCTTAAGGCATCTGAAATGATGATTGAAGAAGAGGATGGCACATCTAACTGAGAAACAACATTTGCCACATCCAAGAAGAATAGTAAGGATGAGTAGACTCTGAAAGAAAAAAATTGCAATTATAAGGATGAGGAAAAGGAAGAAGATGAAGAATTGTCAGATAAAGAATTTGCCTACTTCACGCGGAAAATGAGAACAGGTACGGGAAAATTCAAAGGTAAAATTCCATTAATATGTTTTGATTGTGGTGAGGTTGGGCATTTTGCAGCTAAATGTCTTCACAAAAATGAGGGTGTTATGAAAGGGAAGAAAAGTCCTAAGAAGTTCAACAAGCAAGGCAAGAAGAAGAGGTTTAAGAAAAGTTTATTCTCCAAAGAAGATAGTTCCTCATCTGAAGAAGACAATGATAACGAATAAGGATTCAACAGAAGAGTATTATTTATGCCCAAGCACAATAAACAAGAGGCATCTGACGAAGAAGAAGAAATGAATGAAGTTGAATTTCAAAATGAAGTGATCAAGGTTTTCAAAGAGCTCAAAGTCGAGAAGAAGCATGTCAACACTCTTGAAGACGAATTGAAGACAGAAAGAGAATAGGTCCTCAACCTTAAAATCAAGGTTGAAAAATACAAGCGAATTGAAGAATCTCTCAGGAAAGAATAAAAAGAAAACAATGAGGAAAAAGAAGCATTGGAAGTTGAAATAGTTTCTCTACAAAAGGAAGTAAAAAATGGAAAAACTTTTCAAAACTATGTCGATAGTTCAAAGACTTTGGACGAACTCATCAGCAACCAACGATCATACATCGACAAGACTTATCTTGGTTACAAAGAAAAATTCGAAAAGTAGTCGAGTCTTTCTATGACAATTAAAGAACATGGATATGCAAAATCTACTAAGTAGATAGATCTCTTAGCGAAATCAAGAGATCAAGACTCGCAGGAAGAACCTTGGAAGACAATTCCTGGAAGAATATTTCCTCTTAGGTACCAATCTATCTTTTATGGTCATTGTTATTCATGTGGAAGGTTTGGACATAGAGTTGCAAAATTTCGCATGTATGTTTGGAATGAGTATAATTCCAGGAGATCCTTTAGAAATGGATATTCCATAGCTCAACATAATATCAACAAATTTTATCATTTGAGAGATGATGTCGAATGTTACAAACGTAACAATTTGGACATATGGCTAGGGATTGTGAAGTTTCATACCTGTACAACTATTATCGGCAAAACCTTAGAAGCAAATTTGTAGGATCATGAGATAGACGCCAAACATAATCTTCTATGAATAACATCGAATGTTACAAATGTCATAACTATGGACACATAGCTCGTAACTGTAGGTACAAGATGGAACCAACCATGAATGAAAAGCTTGACGACAAGAATAAGAAGGTTTGGAAAGAAAAACAAGGTTTGGAAAGAAAAACAGGTACATGATGAACAAGTATAAGATGAGCAAGAAAAGCAAGAAGGCAATAAGGTCCCAACAATTATGCTTTCATGATTTGTAATGGATTGTGAGGAATTAGTAGCTTCTTCGGTTAATGACTCGAGTCAACACTGTCCATTAAATGACACACTATTCTAAACAATTCAACTTACCGACTCCTAGAAATTTGAAGATGAGGAGTCTATGCAACAATATATGACACAAGTCTACGATTTTGACAAATAGGTAGTTTGAACAAGATGGCAATTTCATTACATGTTTAGGGGGAGAAGAATAGTTGAAGTATTATAGATTCAAGAAAGGAAGTGCTGACAAGAAATCTCTATGTGAAATTGGATCAAGACAATTTAACGATTATCGAGATATCTCAGCAAGATAAATGAATATTCATATATCAAATCAAGTACATTAAGGAAATGCTTAAGAAATTCAAAATGGAAGATTGCAAGCCTATCCTTACCCCCATGGTAGTAGGTTACAAGAAGATTCGTCAAAGGATGTGGACCAAAGGTTGTATAGATCCATGATTGTTAGTCTCCTATATGTGATAGTCTGCCTACGAGATGTGATGCAGGTAGTTGGACAAGTAGCACGATTCCAAGCAGCACCAAAAGAATCTCATAGTATTGGCGTAAAAAGAATTCTTCGGTACCTTAAGGGTACAATGAAATATGGTCTATGGTATCCCAAAGGAAATGATCTGGTTATCCAATCTTATACATATGCAGATTGGGCGGGAAGTGTTGATGATCGTAAGAGTACCAATGGAGAAATGTTCTATCTAGGTGGTTGCCTTGTCTCATGGTCAAGTAAAAAGCAGTCTTCAATCTCGTTATCCACAACGGAAGCAAAATACATTGTGGAAGCAGCTTGTTTTACTCAAGTTCTCTGGATGAAGCAAACCTTGCAAGATCTTCAAGTTAAGTTTGATGAGCCTATTCCCATCTTCTACGATAACACCAGTGCCATCAATATCTCCAAAAATCCTGTGAGGCATTCCAAAACAAAGCACATTTTGATCAAATATCATTTCGTTAGAGAGCAGGTCGCCGAAAATAATATCAAGCTTGAATATGTTGGCACAAGGGAACAAATTGCTGACATCTCTACGAAACCATTACCTCTTGAATAATTTGAGTATCTTCGCCAAAAGCTTGGGATTCTCCCAAGTTCTCATTAGAATCTTTCTCTTATCTAACTAAGTAAAAAGGGGGAGTGGAGGTGTGTACAGGTCCATAGGATGACAGTTTGTAAGAGGGAGTTACCCTTTGCCATTGAGGACGAAGGGGGAGAGAAGGTAGTAGGAATAGGTGTCATGATCATAGGGGGAGTACTTCTGTTGCCATCAATACCAAAGTGGGAGATTGTTGATCAATGATTGTTATTGATGTCAACCCAAGCAGCACCAGGGGCTACCCCGATCTTGCATGGGAATTTTGTCTTCCCAAATTACTCTTTTCTGAGTCAAGGATCTTCTAGATGGATTTTACTCGTTGAGATGTTTTTGTTGATATATGGCACGCCACATAATTCTTCATGGTTTGAGAGATATTCGTGTTTGAAGTTAGTAACCCCAGATAGTGGGCTAAAACCCTATGGGGTTGTGGCATGACACTCATAATTGGTTGTGGTCATTGAATAGTCAATAATTAATAAAAATAAAAATTTCTCCTAAAATCCCTCCAACGTTCACTTTTTGAGGACCCTCTCAACTCAAGATATTCATATAAATAGTGACCCTCATATCCTCCTCTAGTAGGGATTTTGTGGCTTCAAACAGGTCATCATGGAATTTTCTCTATAACCATTTTTCTGCGAAGCTTTAGAAGTTGAAATTAAAACCCATTTGAGATGAAATATTGATCAACCTCGTGACTGAATTTCAGATCTTGGTTCACTATATTTTCGGAGAGATGATCTAAGGAAGTTAGGGTTTTTGCAGGTTCTCGAATACCATGTCAAATAGGTGATGTTGGGAAAATTTTCATAACTTTCTCTTTGAGAATTGGATTAAAATTTCATAAATAGTGATAGAAAGAGGACAGATTGTAGTTTGTTGGGCATCGTTTTCAGGGCCAAAAGTTGCAACTGTGACACTTGGCACTTCGTACAAGTTTACTCTACTGAACCAATATATAATTAGGTCATCGTGGGAGATTGTTCATAACTCGTCCTTGAAAAATCCAATCTTGATCAGACCTGTGGGGTTGGAAAGAGGACTCAGAGGGTTACCACAGGATGAAATTTCAGACCCTGGAGATCCAAAATTACATAGATACAGCAAATTCAATATTGAGATCCTAGAAGGAAAGAAAAAGCATGCATTCAAGGATCACCGCAGTAAAGACAACACATCAACAATCAACAGTAAGTATCCTACAACAAGGTATGTATGATTAGTGTTTACATTTGAATTTTGAGTATCATCTCTAACATATGTTTTTGCAGGACAATGTAAGTATATGCAAGGTCTCGGCTATATCTCTATGTCTCTATATGTCACAATTAGTTTTTCGGATGTTCTATTCTTGATACTACACATTTGATGCTACATATTCTTGATGCTACACCAATTCTGCTAAATCTATATGATGTTGTAAGTTCATGTTACTTGTCTCGTCATAGTCGATAGAATGGTCTCTGTTGTTGTACTTAGTACTTGGTCCATCACAAGTCTAGGGTTTATCTTCAGTTTTTATTGTAGATATCTTTAGGTCAGTTTTGGATATAGTCTTGCATGGAGTCCAGGCATATATCAAGAGCGAGAGTATTTGTCTACTGCTGCAACAAGTCAACAAAAGTGACAAGCACACTTCAGGTACACATTGTAATTTTAATTTTAATTTATTCATTATTATGCAGTTACATGTGCTTTGCACGTAGAGGTAAGTTGAAGGGTATTTTGTTTTCTTTTGGGATTGGTTTTGCGGGGAAAATTTTGTATGCAGTAGAAGAAGATACAAGTACAACATCAAGAAAGAATTCTAGAGTAGAAGTATCAAATCAAGCGAAGCATTACAACGAGACATCCATGAAGACATGCCGACCATCCAGATATCGTGAAGTATTGTTAAGGCCAAGAGTCATCATCGTAAAGTTGTAAAAGAGTCATTTATAAAAGAGTCATCATTGTAAAAGAATCATTTGTAAAACAATCATCATTGTAAATTTGTAAAAGAGTCATCATTGTAAAGATTGTAAAAGAGTCATTTGTGAAAGAGACATTTTGCTTAGAGTCGAAGAGGAAATGTTGGGAGGTATAGGAGTCACTGTTGGGATGATGTCATGGTTGGGTTGCAGGTCATAGAGTGATTGGGTATTTGGTCAAGTACACGGAAATCATTGTATATCTTATTGTATCTTGGATTGTTGTCCTTGGTTTGAGAATCCACAACCTTGTCTTATTTTAGTCATTATAGGGTGGTAGGGAGGTGCTAGGCAGGTGTATGAAGTCACCTACCTGTTGGGGCATGTGAACACTTCAGGGTGGTATGGTGGTGCTAGGGCGAGTTGTGGCTCGCTATGTTGTTGGGGCATCCATTCAGTTGATTACTAAAGAAGCCAGGGTGTTGGGACGTCCTTCTAGTGGGAGCTGGAGAAGAATGACTTTCTAGAATTCTAGGAAGTTGTTGCTTTCATTTCAGTTGGGGTTGAAGATTAAAGAATTTATTAGAAAAGCGTTCGGTGGTTTTTGACCCGGAGGGGGTTTTCCACCTAAAATTCTTGTGCGTACTGTGTTCTTTTAATTACTGTTATCATTGCATAAACATTAATAATAATTGAAGATTAACCAATTCTTTGAAAAGATTTAAAAGTTCTAATTGCTAAGGAATACTGATTCATCACCCCTCTTAGTATTTCCAACACTGGCTAGCCTATGTATTGATGTCTAGGTCCCAAAGAGGGAGGGTGGCGTTGGTCATGGAGCTCCGACCTTGGATACACACCTAGATCCTTGGGTTGATGGTTAGTAAGTAAGCCCGATGGTACCTAGACTAGCTGAAAGATTGAGTCCCTGTTAGTTCCTCCCAAGTAGAATAGCTTGGCCAGGTTTCTAGTCCGCAACATTGAATGTGCTAGAACTCTTCATAGTTCATTTTGGAGATCTTCCATGTACCTTTATATATATGTGTAATTATGAATACCTCTCTAGTTAAAAGGGAGCGTTGAAGAATATAGCTAGTGTAGGTCTTCAAAATTGTATTTAAGTCATGATGTAATATATTTATCAAAAGAAAGACAAGACATTTTATTATTAAATCTTGGGTTTCATGCTTAAATCAATTTTTTTTAGGTCAAAGTCTCCATTGAAGACTTCTATGGTTTATGTCAAGTGTCCTTGTCCATGTCATAATGTGAATAACCCTTCTTGGGATTTATTTGTCAAGAAAGAAATTTATTTTCATGTAAATTATAACTTCTAGACCTCCTCCACCAAGTCAACCTCATGGAAGGACATGTTGGCCTCATTAGAAGAATTCAATCAGCTAGAAGGACTATATATAAGCAACAACTCGACTCATTTGGAGGAGATCCCTTATCAAGTTTGTACTACAACTTCTGGGCAAGAAAAATGCGTGAAATTCAAGGGACAAGAAGGAAGATCCTAGCGAAGAAAAAGGAGGTTATCATGTTGCAAAAGAAACTGAAATTTCTCTCTATTCCACACGTGCAGAGTTCTGAATTGCTGGTGGAGGGCCAAAATTACAGTATTGAAGTTGTGCCTAAATTCTGATGCAGTAGGTTGAAAATATGTCTTTGATGTAGTATTGAAGCAAGGTTGATGCATTATTGTTGCAGTTAATCTTTGAAGGTTGGAATAATAGTGTTAGGGCTGACTTGGTTGAGGAGGAAGGTCTGTTGGTCTAGGGTCTTGATCTATCTCATTTAAATTACTGAAGGAAGAGTTCTTGATTGGGTTTTTACCTTATATGGGGGTTTTAGCCCTGGATGAGTGCCTACATCTGGTGTCCTTGATATTTGTGTTTTGGTTTTGGTAATTGCTTGATGAACTAAGATAAAAGAAGAACATAAGAAATTTAATAAGAACACAAAGATATCACAAGTAATTATCAACAAAAGAAAAAATTTCCGCCTTTCTGATTTTGTAACAAAGACTTTAAAAACATTGTCACTGCAAGGATCATACTTCAAAACTTCCTCTGTTGATACATGCAAGGATACTTCAATGTTTTATCACTGCTTAGATTATGCTCTTCAAATGTTGTTATAGATTTGAATCTAGGATTACAATGTACATAACATAACAATTAAATAATAGTGTAATTCTGCTTCATATCTCAACAAGTTGCAAATAAGGCATACTACATAGGATGATCAATTTCAGATAGGCCAAGTGATTTGTCCTTGAAGATGCCCCTTATTACCTTTGTCACACCTCTCAAATACTGTGTTTTTTTGGTATTGATGCACCCCTTCACTCTGGATTAGAATGGTCCTGGAAACACTTCAACTTAGCTGTAATATTTTCTCAAATCAGGCCTTGAATTTACTCTCAAAACAAGTCTTAAGTAACCTTTCTTGTGCGGCCTCCACAGGAGTATTGAGGCTCAGGTTTGTGATCTTGAATAGACCTCGCTGGTCGAAATGAGCTTCCTTTGACAAACCTTAATTTATTGATAAACAAGCCTCGGTTTGAGTCATAAAACACCTTTGTACTGAACTCTTCCCTAGCCACAGTGGGGACCGAATTGAGATTTGGGAACTATCACAAGGAGTGGCTGAGACAACCCCTAGAACAGATGCAAATCATAGAACTAGGTCTTGAAAAACGTCTTGAATAGATCTCAGATTCATTAGAAAACTGACCTTCAATTATGACATCAATCTAGCCTTCAACCAGTCCATAGATCCAACGAAATTTTACCTTAGATGTGCCTTTGAAAAACCTTTGAAATCTCCACAAATCTCTACAGAAAGGAGGTTGAGATAAGCCTCAGGTTTGATGTGCAATAACCCACTGGAATATGCAAAATATGGCCTCGGGAGGGCTGAAAACTAGACATAAACATGATTATTATTAGGCCTCAAGGGGGAGGGGGCGAGGCGTGGGGGGGGGGGGCAGCGGGTGAATTTGCCTTGGGAAGATGCTGGTCTGAGCCTCATAACAAACCCTTCAAATTCCCACGAAATATCCTTAAACAGGTGCAAATATGTCTAAGAGGTCTATAAAAATGGAGGCCAAAAATATTTGCTATTGTCCAATGAATAACCAGCAAGAAAAGTATAAAAATAAATGCCCCAAAACCCTTTTGAACTCGGCTTGGTCCTTCAATAGTCGTTCTACAGTGATCTCAGAAGAATAATGATTAAGATAGTCTTATGATTTGATGCCAAATGGATGAGCACCAAGCTCATATTTATTTAGAAGGAGGAGGGCTTCTAGAGGGGCCGACTTGCCCATTAAGCAAGGAGTAGACCTATAAAGTTTGAAATTTTAAAAGGATAAATTTAAAATTTTAATAGGCCGACATGATATCCAATGGGGGATAATTTCCACAAATATAATTTATTTTATAGGGTTGACTTAATCCTCTTTAAAAGCTGATCTTAAATGAATTTATTTACTAATTTGAGGACCGAATAAGGAATCTCAAGACCCATACAAATTATTCAAGAATTCTTTAAATATCAATGACAACATTGATCAATTATACAATTGTTTTTAAGCATCCATTAGGGCATCATGACCACACTTTCAAGTTGCCATCTTTGACAAGGCATATCTCCTCAACAATGAGGATTTATGTGGCGTGCCACCTACCGTACGAATCAACATGAAGAGTTCTATCAACTGATGGTTACCTTGCATGTAATTCCATTTAGCTTCTCATCCAAATTCTTCATCAAAAGCGGGGCATCATGACCACACTACAAGAGCTTCTCATCCTTCTAGGGCTTCTTGACTAGTGGAGCTTCCAATCAATGCAATCTATAGACGAATATTAAGAGCGTTCAAAGATTGATGTTGGCATATGACAACACCATTCAACATAATATTTAATCTTTACTATTTATGGATTATATTATTAAAAACCCCATTACTACATGTACCATGAAAATGAAGAATATAAAAATCCAACCCACACAATAGCGACCATGTGTTTGCAAAATAAAATTTACTTTAATTTTATGGCATATAGTGATCTCACAAATCAACAACTTGAAAGAGAGGAGAGGCTAGTTTTTTATATTTTTTCTTTGAACGACTAGTTAACAACTAGTTTAACTTTCTCCCATAAAGTAATTTTTTACTTGTCATCCATATGTTGGAGAGCATGTAAATTCAACAAAATAATTCTTATTACAATGAATTTGTCCACTTAGGGGTTTGATTTGGTTTACATGGCCTTTAGAAGCCTAATGTTCCATTTTGATTGGCCTAGAAGATGAAAAGATGAATAAATATGGTCCAAAATGCCCAATGACCCACTCTAGAGGCTCAACATTCCACCAACAACTAATTAAGAAGTTTGACATGCTTGGAAAGAGGTTTGACTTGGTCCCTCGAGGCTCATTTTTCTTGCTAGAATAATATGTTGGCTCTCCAACAACTTCTTTTGTGTCCACATGGTAACAAATGGTCCACCCCAACGTCTTGTTGAAAATGCAACAAGAAAATCCTAATTTAATTTTGTCCTTGAATTAAATTAGGAATAAAATTGTAATTGCACATCACAAGATAACTTGTACGAGTTAACTAAGTTAATTTGACTTAGTTGGCTCAGTTAATTCGAGTTGAGGGTGTAAATTGAGTCATGTAAAGTGTCTCCTACATTATAGGAGCCCTAGTTGAGTTTATTTTGAGTTGTAATTAATTAATTTAGTTTAAATGAGTTAAATTCAGTGAAACTAGTTCCAACTGATGGAGGAACTAGTAGGACGTCAAATAGTGGGGTGTTGCTTCATGTGGTCAACTAGTTAATTGATGATTCACTCATAAATAATTCATGCATGTCAGATCTGAGTTACCCAGGTGAGATTGGAGTTCGGGGACAATTTACTATTAGTTGTATAATCATGTGTATTGTATAGGTGGTGCACGCAGTGAGAGGAAGGCCTATGATGGATTGTGCAATTCTAATTGAGGAATTTCCGTAATTAATAGGGGCTAATTCCCAAGGAAACGACGCAAGGAAATATGGACTTGGGCAAACCAAAATTTGGTTAAGTATTGGTCTGGGCTTGTCTGGGAAGCAGTGAGACAGATAGAGATAGTGCAGAGGTTGCTCAGGCTTGAGCAAAGCATTGTAATCTTCTCATATTTTCTGACTATTGCAATATAAAGATTGCAGGGGTTTTTAGCTGTGGCTTTCCCCAAGAAATTATTGTGTAATGTGTTGATTGAATTCTTTCTCTTGTATGATTTGTGATTTCACGATCGTTTAGTTATTTCCGCTGATGAGTAGAGTAGATTCAAGTTTGTTGTTTTAGCAAATTACAATTAGCATTTTGAATCTACAAGGAATTTCTTCATGGCATCAGAGCAAAATTCACTCTAGAAGAGGAGAATACAAGTTTTTTAGGTGAAGTCGAATTTGCAGTATCATACTTCAAAGCTAGCAGGATGTCATTCTACAGATTGAGACTCGAATATGCCCTTGAGGGTAGTTTGAACTATATTACTTGGAAGAACATGATGGAGGTAGTGTTGGAAAACAACAAGCTTAAGGATTTCATAGACAAAGATATTCCTAAGCCTCCAACAATTGATTCTCAAGATCTGATAGAGTGGAGAAAGTGTGTTGCAAAGGCGAGAAGGATCATACTAAGAGTTTGATATCATATTGTCTCGAACCTCCATAATAAGGAGACTCCATATGCAATATGGAAGGCCTTGAGAGCCCTGTTTCAAAACAACAGTGACCACAGGAAGCTGGCACTAAAAGACAAGCTCGGGAAAATCAAGATGGAGAAGGGCGACACAATACTAAAATACTTGATCAAGTTCACCCAATGTCGGGATGAGCTTGGAAGTGTTGGTGTTATAATTGTTGAAGATGATTTGGTCAACCTAGCATTTCTAGGCCTTTCCCAAGAGATGGCACAACTACCGAGATTCGGTAAATGAGAGGGAGAAGCTACCAGAGTGGGAGCGTTTGTTGTCTGATTTGGTGTAAGAAGAGATTTGATGGAACACTAGAGATAGATACTCATCCAAGCATGCTAATGAGGAGAATTGCGCCTTAGCTGGAAAGGAAAAGAAAGGGAAAGGGAAGTCATACCATTCCAAATTAGATTCCACTCAGGGCGACAAGAAGAAGGAATTGTCGAAGATTAAATGTTTTCACTGTCATCAGCTGGGAAACTATGCCACGAAGTGTCCGCATAAGAAGGCTGACAAGAAGCCCTCAGGAGGAGCAACAGGTCAAGCTCTTGCTTCACAATTCGATTTTGATTTCACCCTCATCACTTGCATGGTGACATCAGTGATGGGTAGTGTGTGGTATCTGGATAGTGGAGCCTCATTTCATATGAACGACAACAAAGAATTCTTTAGTGACTTGGAGGAGAAGGACCTCGAGATGCACATTGAAATGGGAGATGATGGAAGGTATAGCGTGGCTGACATCGGTACTGTTACTTTTTATGGGGAGTCTAGTTCTCCTCTCACATTAAAAGATGTCATGTATGTTCTAGGTCTGACAAATAATTTGGTTTTAGTTTCTATGTTGGAGGACCATGGGTATGATGTGATATTTAGCAAGGGAAGGGCTTTCCTTCGTCACATAGCCTCAGGAGAAGTGAAGCAGATTGGGGTTCGGGTGAAGAACCTCTACAAATTGGATGTAGAAGATTGCGCTGCTTTGAGCACAAAAACAAAGAAGGTGCAAAGTTGAGACATCAGTGAGTTGTGGCATAGAAGATTAGGCCATGTGCACCACAGATCTTTGAAGATCATGCAACATATTTCTACAAGACTTCCCAAGGTGCACTAGAGCAGAGAAATACATGCAAAGGGTGTACAATGGGGAATTACACCAAAGCCACCTTTCATGATAAGGGCAATTGAGTGCAAGCGATCCTAGAAAGAGTTCACTCAGATGTGCGCAAAACATTCTCGACAGCCTCCACGACCAAGCACAGGTATTATGTAATATTTGTAGATGATTTCTCACGTAAGTGCCAGATTTTCTTCATGCAAAAGATAGATCAATCATTTTCTAAATTTTGTGAATTTAAAGCACTTGTGGAGAAAGACATTGGCAAGAAAGTGAAGGCTCTGAGGAGCGATAACAATGGATAATATGTGTCGAATGAATTCAAGAACTTCTGTGCATTAGAAGGCACTCGGCATGAGTTAATAACACCCCATAACCCACAACAAAATGGGGTGGCTGAAAGGAAGAATGAAAGTATTGTGGGAGCTGCACGAGCGATGTTACATGATCAGGACCTACCGTTTCACTTGTGGGTTGAAGCATGCAACACATCTGTATATGTGCAAAATATAAGTCTTCATCGGATTCTTAGGATGAGTACACCAAAAGAAGCTTTTCCAGGTAAGAAACCAGATGTGGAACACTTTAGGATCTTTATTTCATCAGTTTACTGTCATGCTACCTAGGATGCAAGGAAAATGCTAGAACCAACAACTAAGTTGGGCATATTTGTGGGGTACACCGATACACCTCACAACTATTGGGTGTACCTTCCATCTCACAGGATGACAGTGGTTCATAGAGATGTGAAGTTTGATGAAGAGAAGGCCATGAGATGTTCCCTTGACATGAGCTTCAGTTGCATGGAGATGAAGAGCTTTTAGCTCCAAAGGAAGAACCTTAGGATGATGTGGAGTAGCCACATGCAAAGGAGTAGAGAGTGGAAGCACCCACTCATGCAGAGACTTCTAGAGATGGAAGGAATCACACTAGAGAGGCTGACATATTGATTCATGATTCTAGAGAGAATGTGGAAGCACCCACATCACAACACAGACAGAGGATGTCACCAAAGCGGTACACTGTCTACATGGCTTTGATGAGAGAGAGAGTAGAGATTGAGGCATCCTCATTCCAGGAAGCAGTGTAGAAACTGGTATGGTTGATGCCATGGTTGAGGAGGATGAATCCATTATTAGAAACAATGTTTGGGAAGTGGTCCCAAGACCAACTGACAAGTCAGTAGTGAGTTCCAGATGGCTTTACAAGGTAAAGCAAGAAACAAATAGGAGTATGGAGAAACATAAGGCCATATTTGTGGCCATAGGGTTCTCTCAGGTGGAGGGAATTGATCACGAGGAGACCTTTGCTCCTGTAGCAAGGTACTCTTCAACCAGATCTATTCTAACACTTTCAATGCAGATGGGATGCAAGATACATCAGATGGATGTGAAAATAGCATTACTCGATGGTGTGATTGAGGAAGAGGTCTACATTGAGCAGCTGGAAGGATTTGAGACCTTCAACAGAGAGTCACATGTGTGCAGACTCAAGCGAGCGATGTATGGATTGAAACAAGCGCCTCATGCTTGGTACACCAGGATTGACAACTATTTCACCAGATTGGGCTTCACCAAAAGTGAAGCAGATGTGAACATTTACCATATTGTGTTTGAAGGTAAATTGTTGATTATAGTATTATATGTTGATGATTTAATTCTAACAGGTGCTGGTAAAATCTTGCAAAAAGGATCTTGCAAGATAATTCAAGATGAAGAACCTAGGGCTCATGCATTATTTATGTGGTATGGAAGTATGGCAAGGCGATGAGGAACTATTTGTCTCTCAGGGAAGTATGCCAATGAGATACTGAAGAAGTTTGACTTGGAGAGCAACAAACTCATCGAGACTCCTCTAGCAGGGAATTGGAGGAAGGAAGATGCTACTTCAGGTGAAGTAGTGGAGGCTATTATTTACAGGCATCCTTTGGGTTCACTTATGTATTTGGTGAACACACGACTAGACATATGTTTTGTAGTTAACCAACTTCGTCAAGCAATGGTTAAGCCAACTAAACCTTATTGGAAGGCGACTAAACATGTGTTGAGATACCTCAGAGGCGCCCCTCAGTGTGGTCTTTGCTATAGATGGACAGAGGGAGTGCAGCTGTAAGGTTTCCATTAGGGGAATTTTGAGGTCTAAAATGGGCCTCCTAAGAAAAATGTACAACCAAAATAAACTTTATAAGAACCAATATGATTCAAGATGATAATGTAAACCATGGGGGGTGATTCACCATTTTTGGAGAAAAATTGTAAAAAGATTAAAAAATAATAAAATAATAAAACTACTTTTTCAAGTCGTATTTTCAACTTATCTCCCTATGGGTTTACTCAAATTTCGAGCAGAAACACTCGTTGGATGCATAATTTGATTCCTCATCCAAGGAGTACCCATGTTGCATACTTTCGATGGACCCTGCTACATGAAAAATGAGAAATACATGAAAAAATGTGATTGCAATCACGTTTTTTCATGCATTTCTCATTTTTCATGTAGTAGGGTCCATCAAAAGTATGCAACATGGGTACTCGGATGAGGAATCAAATTATGCATCCAACGAGTGTTTTTGATCGAAATTGGAGTAAACCCATAGGGATATAAGTTGAAAATACGAGTTGAAAAAATAGTTTTTTCTTTTTTCCCTCTAAAATTTGATGATGTCATCTAATCTTATTTTATTATTTCCACTATTACTTTATAATTTCCCTAGGAAGCCAATTTTAGACCTAAAAAATCCCCTAATGACAGATGCAGATTGGGCAGGGATTCCATCCGACAGGAAGAGCACATTAGGGGGAATCTTCAGTATTGGGTTAACAGTAGTTTCTTGGTACAACAGGAAGCAGAGATCAGTTGCACTTAGTTAAGAAAAAGTAGAGTACATGGCTGCTAGCCAAGAAAATTGTGAGGCTATCTGGATGAGGAAAATCCTTGTTGAGTTATTTGGTCAGTGGATGGATTCTACGATGATTTATTGTGACAATCAGAGTTGTATCAAACTATCTGAGAATCTAGTTTTTCATGATTGTTCCAATCATATTGACATCCGGTATCACCATCTACGAGATTGTGTGCAGAGGAGAACCATGTTGCTGGAGCACATTCCTACAAAGGAAAATGATGCAAATATTTTGATAAAGGCATTTTCAGGATGTAAATTCAAGTTTCATAGAGGCAGGATCGGGGTAGTAGGTAATCCCTTTCTTGTTGAGAGGGAGTGTTGAAAATGCAACAACAAAATCCTAATTTAATTTTGTCCTTGAATTAAATTAGGAATAAAATTGTAATTCCACATCACAAGACAACTTGTACGAGTTAACTAAGTTAATTTGACTTAGTTGGCCCAGTTAATTCAGGTTGAGGGTCTAACTTGAGTCATGTAGAGTGTCTCCTACATTATACCAGCCCTAGTTGAGTTTATTTTGAATTGTAATTAATTAATTAATTTAGTTTAACTGAGTTAAAGTCAGCTAAACTAGTTCCAATTGATGGAGGAACTAGTAGGAGGTTAGACAGTGGGGCGCTGCTTCATGTGGTCAACCAATTAACTAATGATTCACTTATAAATAACACATGCATGTTAGATCTAAGAGTTACTCAGTTGAGATTAGAGTTCATGGACAATGTACTATTAGTTGTATAATCATCCAATTGTACAGGTGGTGCATGCAGTGAGACGAAGGCCTATGATGGATTGGACAATTTCAATTGAGGAATTTTCCTAATTAATAGGGGCTAATTCCCAAGAAAATAATGCCAGGAAATAGGGAATTGGGCAAGCCAAAAGTATTGGCTTGGGCTTGTTTGGGAAGCAGTGAGATAGATAGAGATAGTGCAAAGGTTGCTTGGGCTTGAGCAAAGCTTTGTAATCTTCTCATATTTTCTGACTAATGGAATATACAAATAGCAGGGGTTTTTAGTTGTGGCTTTCCATGGGAAATCATTGTGTAATGTGTTGATTGAATTCTTTCTCTTGTATGCTGTGTGATTTCAATATCGTTTAATTGTTTCGCCTGATGAGTAGAGTAGATTAAGGTATATTGTTTTAGCAAATTACAATTAGTAGTTTGAATCTACAAGGAATTTCTACACGTCCACCTTTTTGACTCCCAACACCCCTAAAACAATTAGTTTGTTGACCATAATGGCTTGTTTAGAAAGCATACTTGACCACTTTGAGATATCTCCAACATCTTAGGGTAATTGCCTTGGTTTTAACTCTTAGTTGCTATTTTGCTTTGATTTCACTTGCCACTAGCCCTGTGTTGCAATTTCTTGACCATGTGCCACATCGTCATGCGTAGAAGAGGGATCTCCAGTGCCACAGTGTTGAAAAATGCAGTAAGAAATTCTCAATTTGATTTTTCCTTGATTAAATTGAGAAAATTCGAATTTCCACATCAGCAGACAACTTCGATGATGTTAACTTGTGTGACATGGCTTGTGTCATCCAATTTACTCATTAAATTCGAGTTGGAGTTATAGTTTAGTTCAACATATGTGATTGCTAATTTGTAGCAATCAAGGTCAGTTATCCCAGGTTGTTTTCAGTGAAACTAGTTCCAACTTTTGAAGGAACTAGTGGAAGGTCAGTTAAGTAGTGAGACTTCAATCAAACTTAGTGATCATCTAGTTAACTGATCAATCGGCCCAAAATAGCTAGTGCATGCAAAGAATTTGAGTTCCGTGGGCTTGGTGGAGATTCCAAGGCAGCGTAACATCACATGTAGACTAGTCTTGAGTGTATAGGTGTTTCTTGCAGTAAGAAGATCAGCCTAAAGGAATTGCACAATCAATTTGAGGAATTTCCTAAATAATAGGGGCCTAATTTCTCAAGGAACAACACATGGAAATAAGAGCTCAAGCAAGGAAAAAATTTGACTAAGTTTGGGTCAGAGCCTTTCATTGAGTCGAGATAGGTTATGCACCTGTAGGTTGTGCTCAATTAAGCAAAGAAATTGTAATACATCTCTATTCTTCTGATCTAATGCAAGCATGCATTGGGGTTTTTAGCAGTTTGCTTTCCCTAAGAAAAATACTTGTTGCATGTATGTTATTTATTCTTGAATATATAAAATTTTTGTTCTAGATTGTGAATTACTTTCTGCAGAGCACTAGAGTAGGTTTGTGTCTTGTGATTTTGATTAAAACTTCACGAGCAATAGCAAATATACATTGTAATTTCTACATGGTATCAGAGCAAGATTCACATTAGAGCAAAAATTTCGAAGTTGTTTCTCAAGAGTTTGATTTGGAGCTCAGTGCAATAGGATTTATTCAAAGCTGAGAAGATGACCTTCAATGGACTAAGACTAGAGTAAGCCTTGGAAGGCACCTCTAATTTTGTTACACAGAAGGATTGCATGGAAGTGGTATTGGATGACAATGGATTGCTAGAATACGTCAAGACAAATGCTGCAAAATCACCGGATTCTAATGCATAAAACCTTACTCAGTATGAGATCACATTGACTCAAATCTCCACGAAAAAGAAACTCTATTTGCAATGTGGAAAGAACTAACAAAATTGTTTGAGAATAATAGTGACCATAGGAAGCTAGCGCTCAAGGATAAACTTCAAAGTATAAAGATGTAGAAGAATGACAATTTCGTAGTATCTGAGCAAGTTTACACAGTGTTGCGATGAACTTGGCAAGGTTAGTGTTAATGTCCCTGAAGAAGACTTGGTAAGCCTAGCCCTTCTGGACCTTCCCAAGAGCTGGCATAACTATCAAGATTCGATGAATGAGAGGGAAAATTTTCCGAATTGGGAACGCTTATGGTTCGATTTGGTACAGGAGGAAATAAGGTGGAATACTACAGATGGGACTTCATCCAAGGGAGAGGATGAAGAAAACATTACGTTGGATGGAAACACAAAGAAGGGAAAAGGGAAGAAATCTCATTCCAAACCAGAATCCAGTCAAGGGGGCAATAAGAAAGATTTTTCCAAAATTAAATGTTTCCATTGTCATGAATTCAGGCACTATGCCACAAAGTGTCCACATAAGAAGGCAAGCAAGAAGACCTCGGGAGGAGCAGCATGTGAAGCCTTGGCTTCATAGTTCGAGGTTGATTTTACCCTCATTGCATGCATGGCCAACACAGTGACTGGGAACGTGTGGTACTTGGACTCAAGTGCATTGTTCTACATGAAAGGGTGTAGAGATTTTTTTAGTGAACTAGAGGAAAAATACTTGAAGATGCACAACAATATGGGGGATGACGGAAGGTATTGTGCGATTAGGATTGGTATAGTCACCTTTCAGAGGGAATCAAGCTCCCCCGTTATGCTCAAGGATGTCATGTTCATTCCAGGCATAAAGAAAAATCTTGTCTCTGTTTCAGTTTTGGAAACTCGTGGTTATGATGTGATCTTCAACAAACCAAAAGAATTCATGAGACACATAGCCACGGGACGGGTGAAGTAGATCAGGGTTCGTGTGAAGAACCAGTATAAGCTAGATGTGGAAGATTGTGCTGCATTATGAACACAGGCAGAGAAGGTGCAAAGCCATGATGTCGATGAAATTTGGCAAAAAAGACTTGGCCATTTGCATCAAGGTGCTTTGAAGATTATGAAACTGATAGTTAAATTCTTCCCCAAAGGAGCAATTGAGTAGCAAGATGTATGCAAAGGATGTACCTTGACGAAGTACACGAAATCCACTTTCCATGATTAGGACAACAAAGCACATGCAATCCTTGAAATGTTCTGCTCTGATGTCTGTGGACCATTCTCGACAACCTCCACTGCGAAACACAGATATTTTGTCATTTTTATTGATGACTTCTCACATAAGTGTTGGATCTTCTTCATGTGGAAGAAATATGAGACATTCTCCAAGTTCGTAGAATTTAAGGCACTAGTTGAGAAAAAAATTGACAAGAAGGTGAAGGCTCTTAAGAGCGATGATGGAGGTGAGTATGTGTTGAATGAATTTAAAAATTTCTGTGCAAAAGAAGGGATTTGGTGAGAGTTAACAACACCCCACAACCCACAACAAAATGGGGTGTGGCTCAGAGAAAGAACCATATCATTGTGGGAGCAATGAGGGCGATGTTTCATGACCAATGCCTACCTCTACATTTGTGGGCTGAGGCATGCAATAGGGCAGCCTATTTGCAGAATCGATGTCCTCATCGGATTCTAGGCATGATTACACTAAAGGAGGATTTCTCGAGGAGAGAGTCAGATGTGTTGCACTTCAGGATTTTTGGAGCCTTTGTTTACTAACATGTCTCTATTGTAGCGACTGCAACATCCTCCAAAATTTTTCGTCTACATCCCAATTTCAGAGCCTTTCTTGGTTTTTCCCTTGATGGTTGTGAACACTCGGGCTCATTCCATGAGCTCTTTTTGAGTCTTTACACCCTTTTTGCTTGATTGACCACCGATCGTCTTTTGGCATGTTGATTGCAATGGCAATTTTGAAGGTTTGTCTTTGTGTGCATGGGTTGTTTTCGCTTTGTGAACATCGATCATACTCACACACAAAGTTGCATGCACTGTCGCGCACATGTCGTCACGGTTGTTCAAAGATCTATCTCAAGTGTTGCACTTATCGCTCTTAACTTTTAAGGCGGTCTCAGTGAGCACATGTTTGTCTTGTTGGTTTGGGGTGTCTTGTTGTCGAGTCATGCTAAGTGTGTGATCACAAGGTCATGTATGCACAAGTTCACTTGCTCTCACACTTAGCCATTTTTCCTAAAAATTTGTTGACCGGACAACCCTCTTTCAACTGCACCTCGACTGAGATGCATTGGGTAGTCTTAGCTCTTAGTGAACCAGCTCTGCTTCCCAAAATTGCACAAAGATTGAGGTTGTCTTCTGGCACAGCCTGCACTGCTCAATTTTGGAACTGAGCAAGCCAACTGTATCCCAGAACTGTGCAGAAATTGTCCCTAAGTTCAATCCAATCTGCGCTTCCCGCAAGATCACTCGTCAATGCTCCCTCTGGTCTTCCAGAAAACCTGAACCGTACTATGACCCGGGGCTACACTTCTCCCCAAAACTGCACAGAAGTTGCCCAAATACCTGCCTTGCACTGACTGTAGAAACTGCGCAATCATGTGAGTCAGGCCTCCATTGCCTGTCATTGCACGGTTCCAAGGAATTGCACAGATTTGAGTGGCACGTCCCTTGTTGTCTGGCCTTGCACTCCCTCTGAGAATTGCACAGATTTGACTGGCAGACTGCCTGCTGGCTTGCCCTGCTTTCCCTTTGAAAATGGTGAAGTTTTGTCTGGCAATATCCCTGCTGCCCCACTCTGCACTCCTCCCGGAAGATGTGCAGAAACTGCCTGTTCGACAGTGTCTCTCAGAAATGCATAGTTATGACTAGCAACTCCCTGCAACCCGATCCAACCATGCTCTGAAAAACTATGCAGAAATGTCTGCCAGTGCCTCCTGCTGCCGCTCTATCTTCCTAGGAGAAACTGCATAGATTTCCTACTAAACCCACGAATGACCTGCCCAGTCCTCATCTTGAAAACTGCTCAGAATTGCCTAGTGGTTCTCTCGACACCCTGCCTTGTATTCCTCCCAGGAACTGTGCAATTTTGCCTCTGAGTTAGGTTCTACCTTGTAGCGGTCATTGCTGTCTCGGATTGCGCAAATTTGCCTCCTAGTGACATCTATGCAGTTTTTCTCAACAGTGCTCCGGAGCCTCACATCCTGACCTAAGCTGTGTTTTGCACAATTTTAGTGTCTTTTCCTCCCTCCTAGTCACCTGCACTTGAAATAGAAAACAATGCATCATGTTAGACTAGGAAATTTTTGGATTTGATGTCGTACTGTTATGAGTGATTGAAGGAACATGTACATTGATGAAACACGACTCGACAACGAACAGGATGAAGGAGTGCATGCTAGAATAATTTCTCGTAGTTGAATGAACGTACGAAGGACATCAAGTAACAAGCGAAAGGGACACATACACGTGCACCATCAAGTAATGAACAAGACCATCGAAGACCCCACACACTTTTCCATGTGGAGGTGAAGACATGATACGCTGAGAACACACCCATCACTCAGCAACATAACAGCTCCTGACGCAGACACCATAGTCAGAAAGTACATGCCAGCAGTGTCATGTCGAATTGTGTCATGAGTTTTCTTGGCCACATCACTACTATGGGCCATACTTGTTGTAATAAAATGTAATGTAATGTGAAAGTCCAAGAGATGCACATATGAAGTTGAAGAGTCATGTCAGTTGAAAAGTCATAGGAAGTCAAACAATCATGAGGGAATTCGAAGAGTCACAAGGGTCAGTTATCCCCCTTTGGCTATATATACCCCCTCATTGTATGAGCAAAGGACTTTTTCACCTTGGCTCCTCCCACATACCCTTGAGAGTCTGTAGTCTATTCTTTGAGGAGCGAGGAGTGGCTCCAATGTCCCATTACTGGGGCTAGTGATGTATGGTGTAAATATGTGTCTTGGAACTTTTGGTTAATTCAGAAGCCTTTTTCAGGCCAACATGTTTTCACATATGTTTTGTATCTGTTTGTAAGACTATTATTTAAACATTTGTAATGCATGTTTACTTAACCTGTAGTAAGATAATTGAATTACTTCGATTATTTTAGTACTTACATTGTTGAAGATGTGTTGCATTGTTTATCACTATTGTCTTGTCCATGTGGACTACTCTGCTGGACATTAGACAAACCATCCTTGTGTTTTCTTGGTTATAATGACCTTCACCCTTGTGTGGACTATTTCATTGGACGATGTACGTGTTTTCCCTTGTTCTTTGGTTTTAACGACTTCCACATCCGTTGTGGACTATTCTGCTGGATGCTGGACATACCCTTGTTTTCGTGTGTGTCTCTCCCTGAGTGGTACTACTACCTCTCATCTCAAGGTTCACTTTTACCCTCTCCCTTACAGTAAGAGAACCTAGACATAATTACATTACGCACTCACCAGGCATACTCACCTCGCTTTCTTGAAGTTATAAGTATAACACTCTCATGTGCTAAACAAGAAGAGCTAAGGCAAATCTCTAATATAATGGAAACCAGGCCATCGTATCAGATGGGACTCCTATGCCAAATGGTGTGAGGTCTAGTTGGGATTTCATATCAGGGAGATCCCTTGAATGTTGGTGGGTTTAGCACTGTCAACATTCCTGGTGCTAGAAGGAGGGCTGCTAGTAGTTTATGGTTGAATGTCCTCTCAACTCCATGTATCCATCATCTAGTCAAGGTAGTAACACGCACTCCCTCTCTCCTCACCTCCCAGACCTGAATAAGAAATTTCATATCACCACACTCGCGTTGTCTGTCCCATCACCCATTAATTTACTAAAGTTGTTGAACTGATTCCAAGAGTACACACTCTTCCCTCTTCATAGAAGAAGCAAAAGACTACACCCACATGAGTGGTAGTCTCGTGCGTTGAAGAAGTAATCCTCGCCACTCTTGAACAACTGACAGAAGCTGTTAATGTAATATAACCCTGACAGAACAGTGAAGGCAGAAGACCATCTATACAAGTTCTACCTACATCTGCAGACATTCAAGGTGTGTTATGATGATGTTTCATGTAGACTATTTCGATGTACCTTGGATGGCAGAGCAGCTATATGATACCATATTCATCCTGTCAACACTTGAAATTTGAGTAAACCAATAAGGAGATAAGCCAAAAATACAATTAGTAAAGTGGTTTTTTTTCTTTTCCCTCCAAAATATTTACATGTACCTCTTTTTAAATTTAAAGTATTTTGATTGGTTTACATATTATGACATGGAAATTACCCGAAAATTTCATGTGCACTTTTAGGCTGAAATTGCCTCTAATGCCAACTTTTGAGTGGCATAACTTTTGCATATGGACTCCGATTGACGCGCTTCTTATGCTGTTGGAAATATCTTTGAGTGTAAAATATCATGCGGTTGTGTGGCACTAAATTGTCAAAGTTTTATCCCCAAAATTGTCGTTTGATGCCTCAAAGCGCTCCCAGAAGGTTTCAGATGTCGTTTTGCCAAACTGGGTTTTGCTAGTAAAAATGGTCATGTGAGTTGATTCCTCCACTTTTTCCACTCCAAATGCATCAAGATGGATGACAAACAATATAATGATCCAATCCAGATCAATTTCAGACCTATTTGTGGACAAATTTGAGGCATCTAGCCTTGGAAACTTTGGAGGGTTGGCTTGGCACTTGGTGGATGGTCATCTTGCTACTATGTTGGTCAGTTTGTCTATGACCTTGATGTTTTGTTGAAGTGTTTCTCTAAGGAAAGGATTGATGGTTTTTTACCCCTAGTGGGTTTTCCCGGGGCAAACATTGTCTCTTGTTCTTGTGCGTTGTGATCTCTACCTTACTTTCGTTGCTATTGGTTTAATTTATGAAGTGTAATTGATTGATGAAGAAGATTGAATGCTAAAGAACTATAATATATTCAAAAGTAATTATCAAAAGTTCAAAAATAGTGCTAGACTCTTTTTCACTCTATATTTCAACAAAATCTTGCCCCTAGTTTGCGACCTAGAAATCCCATGTGTCACTGGACCATATTTAACCACTTGTTTCTACATAATGCCTCCACTGTTTGGAAAAAAATATGTGGTGTGTCATCTCCCCTTCATTTTAAGCTTTTTTGAGACAAATTTGATTTTTTTTTTTAAACTTCTGGTACCACATGCATTGGGAATTGTAAATTGTCTCGAAAAATGTGAAATTGTTGGAAATTGTGAAATTTCCATTTTGAGAACTGCTCGAGGAATATTGCACCAAGGCCAAGGACAAATATAGACTCAATGACATACATAACCATGCAGTAATACATTGGTGCACCCTGGTGTGGATTGGATTGGCTTGTACACCTGTGATCGCCTCTACATAACCAAGGCTTTTAGAAACTATGAGTCTCAATTAAATCCATCCAAAGTCCTCCAATCCTATCAAGGACTAAAGTGTTAAAATTGGCAACTAGGGCCAAACTTCACATGGGTCATCTTATTTATGACAACTGATATTTTTCTTGGATTCCTCTTTTCGTGAGGTGTAGGATTGATCTAAAGATCATCCAATTCTAACATGTACAAATGAAGTTATGAATTTATTTTCATTATGGACAAATTGTCAAGGTTGACCAACAAACTCATGCAGATTTGGAAGCCCAACGATCACGTCTATTCATCCACGTTTGCCTATAAATACATGATGCATCATCCTTATTTAGACATCACTCACACTTCACACATCTCTCTCTATCTTGATCTGATTGGGTACGGATTTCTGGGCAGCTTCTCTCTCTACACGCGCAAAGGGAAGGAAGGGCTTTTTCTGTTTTAGCGTTGACCATGTTTAACCGAAAATTTCAGAGGCTATTTTTGGGTTGTGTTGACCAAGCGTTGACCTGTTTTAGTGCGATTTTGAGTGGAGGAATTTTGTCCTAGCAAGCTGTAGATATAGGCACAAGAACCAAGGCAATATGATCTTTGTTTTGACCACTGTTAATTGTACTAGAGCTGGCAATAGAGTTGACTTTTGTTGACCAGTTTTGATTGGACTTTTTCAGACTATTTTGGGCTGATTAGACTCGCCGTTGGAGGCCGAAGTTGACTGGGTTTGACTGAGCTGAATTGAGGAAGAAATCTGCCCTATTGACCAATGTTGACTTTTCTGGTTAGGGCCCTTTTGCTGCTGTCATAAATGATAAGAATTTGTAAATTGTAATATCTCTCTCTGTTGAACTATGGAAGACTAAAATAAGATTTGATCAAGGGTTTCCCCACATTGGGGTTTGTCCCTAGCTGGCGCCATTTCTTTTTGCCCTCTTCTCTTGGCTTGTCTTCTACTGTTATGTTTATGTTCTATCAACATTTTACTTACATGTTTATGTGATTGCTAAATTGAAATTGATATTGGGCTCATAAAGAAATTGAAGTAAAATTTCTCTAAAGCATAAAACATACCATTGTTGCCTAAAATTAACATAGGATCAAAGCTGAGGTGAAGACAAAGCACAAGCAAGAGTGAAAGAGAAATCACCAAAGATGGTTGGATAAGGACAAAAGACTCAATGGGTTCCTCATCCTACTTCCCAGCTGAAGACAAACTCCATGATAAATTTGAATATCATGGATGCAAGATGTCTCTTGATTTGACCTTGGAAGAGAAGGAAGTGATGGATTATGTGTAAGGTAAAATCATTGAGCCTCCTTCAAATGCATCGGCTGCTGCGAAGACCAAGTACAATAAGGTTGAAGTCAAAGCGAAGAAGATTATCAGGGATTCCATTAACAAGGATCTAGTGGCCTATATCTCTGAATTGAAGACCTCCAAGGAGATATATGATAGGTTGGTCGACATGTTCAAGGATATATATTTGAGGCTTCTGCGATCTGCATTTTGTGTGTTGATATCTTTCGGAGTCATCGCATCTATGTTTTTTTTTAATCGTCGTTTCGAACCAATCTCTGTGGTTCATGATTAGGATCAGATGAGTGAATAAGTCAGAGATTAATGGGGTAATAAATAGAGGATAGGGTTGGGATGGGAATGCATGGAGTTGACAAGTTTGATAAAGACATGAAACATATTTAAGTTCAACATGTATTTTGTTGATTTATGAGCGAAGTAGTGATTGGTTGGCCTTGGTAAAAATGTGATTAATTTTGGAGTTTTTGAGGTTGTGTTTGATGTAGGAAAATTGAGGAATAAGGAAGGTGTCTTTGCAACGTTTGAGAAAGGTGAGGGCTAACTTCTTCTTTGCAATTTGTGCTCTTGATCGTTCTAATGCACAAACTTCCCATGATTTATCCTTCCTGTATAGGTTGAAAATTGTAGATTTGAGGCTTCTGCAATCTGCATTTTGTGTGGTGATATCTTCTAGAGTCATTGCATCTATGTTCTTTGTAATCAACGTTTTGAACCAACCTCCATGGTTCATCATCAGGATCAGATGAGTGAATAAGTCAGAGATTAATGGGCTAATAAATATAGGAGAAAGTTGGGATGGGAATGCATGGAGTTGACAAGTTTGATAAAGATATGAAACATATTTAAGTTCTTGAGGTTGTGTTTGATGTTTTTTGTAATTGACATTTCGAACCAACCTCTATGGTTCATCATCAGGATCAGATGAGTGAATAAGTCAAATATTAATGGGGTAATAAATAGAGGAGAGTGTTGGGATGGGAGTACATGGAGCTGATAAGTTTGATAAAGACATGAAACAGATTTAAGTTCTTGAGGTTGTGTTTGATGTTTTTTGTAATCGACATTTCGAACCAACCTTCATGGTTCATCATCAGGATCAAATGAGTGAATAAGTCAAATATTAATGGGGTAATAAATGGAGGAGAGGGTTAGGATGGGAATGCATGGAGCATACAAGTTTGATAAAGACATGTTCAAAGTTAGTAATTCTAATCAAATTCTCTTTCTCAAGAATAAGTTGAAGGATATTAAGAAGGGAAAGGACGAGGACATTCAATCATAATTTATAAGGATTATTGAGATCAAGAATGATCTTCTCTCAATTGGAGAAGTCATTCCTGACAGGGAACTTACTCTCACCACCCTTGGAGAACTCCCACCTGAGTGGTATGTATTTAGAACCACTATACTCAACAATGGTCAAATTCTAGGGTTTGAAGAATTGAAGTCAAGATGCATTCAAGACGAAACAAGAATTGTGGAGCAAGAAATGCCTTCTAATAGAAGCAACCCCACTGCATTCTCCACTCATGCCAAGAGGAAGAAAAATACAGGTTCAAAGAAGAAAAGTCAAGGAAGACTGATATTTAAAAATGGAAGGAAGGGAAGATGCTTTGTTTACAATAAGTTTGGCCACTATGCAAGGGAGTGTCCTAATAGAAGGGATACACCTCAAGATGATGACTATCATAATAACTCTAGGGGAAACTTCAACAACAATGATAAAAGGAATGGCAGGTCCAATGGCAAAAGTAAAAGGAATGTGAGACATCAAGGAAATGGTCGACCCTTTAAGAAATCAAGGAACTCTAGGTCTGAAGCTGAATCCAATGTTGTTAACAATAAGCAAAAAGAGTACTAACTTATATTGTCCCTCTCCACTGCCTCTCCTTCTAACTCTTTGAGAAATTAGCTGATTGATATTGGTGCCTCAAGGCACTTCACTGGATACAAGGAAGCCCTCTCTAATCTGATAGAAAAGGAGACAAACTTGGAGATCATCCTTGGAGACAATGCCACCTAATCCTGTGAAGGGAGTAGGGAATGTACCCTTCAATTGAATCAAGGTAACACTATTCATTGGCAAGAAGTACTATATGTACCCGATCTCAAGAAGAACTTGGTGTCCATTTGAGCAATGGAAGGTAAAGGATTCAAGGTGGCATTTATCGATGGAAAGGTACGTTTTTGGAAAATAAAATTTAAAGATTATTTTACTCTTGGGTGCAGGGTTGACACTTTGTATCAAGTTGGAGGAAGTCCATTGGGAGCCATGTCTTGTGACACATCTCTACAATCTGAACTATGGCACCAGAGGTTCGCCCATCTTCATTATAAGGCCCTAACCGATGTGAGACAGATGGTGATAGGTATGCCTGAGTTCAAAGTAGAGCATGAAGGTGTATGTTAGGGATGTGCCAAAGGAAAACTTACAAGGGGACCATTCCCCTCAAGTAATAGAAAGACCACATACATGTTGCAATTGATCCACTCTTACATATCTGGTATGATTCTCGTAAAATCCTTGGGAGGATACTTATATTATCTCACCTTTGTGGATGATTATTGTTGCAACACTTGGATCTACTTCTTGAAGAAGAAGGACGAAGTATTCACCTAGTTCTGACGCTTCAAAGCCTTGATCGAAAACCAATGCAAGAAGAAAATCAAGATATTGAGGACTGATAATGGGACCGAGTATGAATCCAATGAATTCCAAGATTATTGCAGAGAAGCTGGCATTAAGAGGGAGACTACAACACCATACACTCCCAAGCATAATGGTGTGGCTAAAAGGAAGAATCGCTTTATTGTATAAGTTGTCCTTTCCATGATTCATGATCAAGGCCTTCTGAAGTTTCTGTGGGCTAAAGCTACAAATACAACCATGTATGTTCAAAACTGATGCCCTCATCAAGCATTGGACTCTAAGACTCCTGAAGAAATGTTCATTGGTAAGAAGCCCGATGTCTCTCATTTTAGAATTTTTGGAAGCCCCCTATATTTACATGTGCCGAAAGAGAAAAGAAGCAAATTGGGTGCATCTGGGAAGAAAGGAACCTTTGTGGGCTATAGTGAAAATTCTAATGGATATAGAATTTATGTGGTTGGTCAAAAGGAAGTTGAGATAAGTCACGATGTTATCTTCGATAAAGATATGGCCCTCAAGAAGATCAACAACCTTCCTATCCTAAGGAAGGACACAGAAGTTGACAAAGGAAATCGGGGTGAAAAAGAGGACGAAACGATGCCTGATGTTGATGAACTTATGGATCCTATTGATCCACTCCCTCATGAGCCTTCCTCCTCCAAGAGGAGACCCTCATGGCTTAGGGAGACTCTCGAAGATGCTAAGAGACATATTGCACCAAGGGGGACTTTCCGTGAAAGCAAGAAGCCAAACATGTATCAAGAATATTTGACCGCCGTGAGCACTATCATTCAAAATGAGCCTTCATCATTCGAAGAAGCCGTGGAGCAACAAGTATGGAAGGATGCTATGAATGACGAATACGAGTCAATTATGAAGAATGATGTTTGGGATGTGGTCCCTAGACCCCAGGACAAATTGGTTGTCACTTCTAAATGGCTCTACAAAATAAAGTAAGGAGTTGATGGAAGTACAAAAAATTTCAACGCTCGCTTTGTTGCTTGAGGCTTCTCTCAAAAGGAAGGTATAAATTACGATGATATATTTGCACCTATTGTCTGATACACCACCATCCACTCGATCATAGCCCTTGCTTCCTCGCAAGTATGGAACTTGCATTAGATGGATGTCAAGATTGCCTTCTTGCATGGTTCAATCAAAGAGGAATTCTATGTGGAATAACCCGAGGGGTTTTAAGTACATGATTAAGAATCTCATGTATGTAGGTTGAAGAAATCTCTCTATGGATTGAAGCAAGCACCCCGGGCTTGGTATGAAAGGATCAATAACTATCTGATGAAGTTGGGATTCACTAGAAGTGAATCCGATCTTAACCTTTACTTTAAGGTTGAAAATGATAAACCTCTCATTCTGGTACTTTATGTGGACGACCTCTTTCTGATAGGTGCAGACCATCTCATTCAAAAATGTAGGGGTTTCGCTTTTGAATTTGAGATGAAGGACCTAGGACCGATGCACTATTTCCTAGGGTTGGAGGTCTGGAAAAAGCTAGGTGAACTTTTCCTCTCAAGGAAAATATGTTGTGATGATATTGGAAAGATTTGGGATGGTGGACTGCAAGCCTGTAACTACTCTGATGGAACTTAACTTAAAGAAGTTATGTGGTAGTGATGCTGGACTTGAATTAGGAAATGCTTCTAGGTATCGTCAGTTCATAGGATCACTAATGTTCTTGGTCAACTCCTGTTCAAACATATGTTTTGTAGTTAACACATTGAGCCAGTACATGGTTGAGCCTCATCATATGCATTGGATTTCCGCCAAGAATCTTTTGAGATATCTTCAATCACTCATGGACTGAGATACACTGCCAGAAATGTGAGGTTGCATGGTTATTGTGATGCTGATTGGGTTGGCAGTGTGGTGGATCGCAAGAGCACTTATGGATGTTATTTTTCTTTCTGTTCTACTTCGATATCTTGGATGAGGAGGAAGCAGAAATCAATTTCCTTGAGTACCGCCGAGGCTGAATACATAGCTGCTAGTATGGCCTCTTGTGAAGCTATCTGGTTGAGGAAGCTCTTCAGTGAGATGTTTGGACATGTGCTAGATACCACCGTAATCCTTTGCGAAAGCTAGAGTGGGATCTGATTATCATAGAATCTCGTGTTTCATGATTGCTCAAAGCATATAGATATTAGGTACCATTTTATTTGGGATATGGTACAATGAGGAGCAATAAGGCTCCATCACATTGGGACTAATGAGCAAGTCGCCAATATTCTGACAAAGTCCTTGGGGAAGGTCAAATTCTTGGCCTTCTGAGAATGACTTGGAATCGTGGAGAGACACTCCTATGAGGGTCCTATATGAGATGGACATTGAGCTCTGGGAGCTACGGGGGCCCTGAGGTACTTCTTGGAGCGGTGAGCAACCATAGGGTGAGTGGTTCAACCTTCCCCTAATGGTTTGATGTGTACAGGGTGAGTGGTTCAACCTTCCCCTAGTGGTTTGATGTGTACAGGGTGAGTGGTTCATCCTTCCCATGTGATGCCCCTTGGCGAAATGTGAGCAGGACAAGTGGTTCATCCTTCTCCTGCCGAGAAATCCTACCCATGCAGTTTGGGACTCATGGGAAGTACATCTCACCTTGCTAATGAGTAGGGAAATGAGGATAGGGACCATAGTACTACCGATGGACGCATCGTGTATTATCATACTTCCTATGCTAGGATGTCTGATATTGATCTTGGATCAATCAGAATTGACTTCGGGTTAGTAAGAGTGGTATGAGACACTCTCTTTTGATTGGAACTGACTTCGGGTCAGTAAGAGTGGTATGAGATACTCTCTTTTGATTTGGACTAACTTCGGGTCAGTAGAGAATGGTATGATACTTTCTCGATCACTTCTTATTCTTCATAGTTCAACAGAGGAGAGCAGAGAAGTGCTTGGATGGCAGAGATAGTACAGATTGGCAGATGGATTAGCAGGTGGAGTTCTCCCTAGTTGAAGGGAAGTGTTAAAATTGGTAACTAGGGCCAAATTCCAGATGGGTCATCGTATTTATGACAACTGGTATTTTTCTTGGATTCCTCTCTCCCTGAGGTGTAGGATTGATCTAAAGATCATTCGATTATGACATGTACAAATGAATTTATGAATTTATTTTGATTATGGACAAATTGTCAAGGTCGGCCAACAAACTCATGTAGGCTCAGAAGCCCAACAGTCACATCTATTCATCCTCAACATTTGCCTATAAATACATGATGCCTCATCCTCATTTGGACATCACTCACACTTCACACATCTCTCTCTCCCCTCATTTGATTGGGTACGGATTTCTGGGCAGCGTCTCTCTCCACACATGCGAAGGTAAGGAAGGGTTATTTCTATTTCAACGTTTACTAGGTTTGACCGGAAACTTCAGAGGCTATTTTTGGGCTACGTTGACCAAGAGTTGACCTGTTTTAGTGCAATTTTGGGTGGAGGAATTTTGTCCTAACATGCCATAGATCTGGGAACAAGAACTAAAGCAATCTGATCTCTTTTTTGACCAACATTGACTGAACTAGGGCTGGTCGTAGGGTGGAATTTTGTTGACCAATTTTGACTGGACTTTTTCACACTATTTTGGGATAATTAAACTTGATGTTGGAGGCCGAAGTTGATTGGGTTTGATCGAGTTGAATTGACGAAGAAATCTGCCCTGTTGACCAGCGTTGAATTTTCTGGTTAGGGCTCTTTTGTTGCTGTCATAAATGATCAGAATTTGTACATTGTACTATCTCTCTTTGCTGAACTATTGAAGACTAAAAGAGATTTGATTAAGGGTTTCCCCACATTGGGGTTTGTCCCTAGATGGTGCCACATCCTGTGTCCTCTTGTCTTGGCTTGTCTTGTACTGTTTATGTTTACGTTCTATCAACATTTTACTTACATGTTTATGTGATTGCTAAACTAAAATTGATATTATGCTCATAAAGAAATCAAAGTAAAATTGCTCTAAAGCATAGATCATACCATTATTGCCTAAAATTAACATAAATTAATTAGGGTCATAACCCAAAGGGATTGGCCATGCCAAAGAAAACTCAAGATGTGATTATTGGTAGCCAAAGGAAATCCGGGATGATGATTAATGATGATGCACTCACAAGGAGTATGTTCAATACTTGGTGAAGTGAAAATATTATCCACTTGAAGATGTTGCATGGATGACAACTTTAGATATATATAAACATGGTAACGACTTTGATGAACTCATGGACCAATGAAGAATTTTTTTGTTCCTTGGTAGTTCGTTGTAGGTGCGTACACGTGAGAGAGTGAAAATGTTTGTGATTGAATAATGGTTGATGAATTATGTTTGAGAAAATGTTTCCTAGAGAATTGTTGATCCATTTACATGCCTCACATTTTCTTTCTAATTTCTCCCTTATAGATAACACTCTTTTCTTTCTTCCCATTCCCCACTAGTCCATTGTTTGTTCATATTTTATTTTGTTTTAAAAATAAATCCATGTGTGCCTCATACTTTGTCATTTTTCAAAGCTTGTGCAAAGATCTATGCTTTTGAAACTATGCTTCACACTTCACACAAGTTTCCTTTTCACATTCCCACACACCCTACCATTCCGCATTATTCCTTTTACTTAGCCTTTTTACATTGTTATGTGGAGAACCTTTGCACATTCCATTCGTCCACACATGAAACAACTCACACTTTGACATAGGATAACTGCTGAAAATTGGTTTCTCTTTATTGGGTTCTATATAGAAGGAATTTTTGGAAATATTAAGTACTTTGTGCACCTTTCGAGGGTAATTCATGGCACATTTCAAGAGTCCTGATATACAAGGCAAAAGGTGGTGTTCCAGTGCAAGGGACATCAATTATCTTGTGTTTCCATGAAATTTGTTCCCTTCTCAATTAACTTTCAAATATGATGTTTGCATGTCCCAAAGAAGATGGTATGTGATGAAGGGATGTTTGAGTAAGTGTCATTCATGAAATGAGATTTTAAACACCTAAGAACTCCATAATGCAAGACTAAAGGTACTGCATATATCAAGGTGCATTAGAAGAATAAAAAATATGGCAACAATTGAATAATCATGCTTAGAATTTAAAGAAATTGAAGAAGAATTATTCTCATTTACAGTAAAGCAGGACATTATGGTTCCATTTATGAAGGAGTATATTCAAGATTGACTTAAAAGATATTTAACATAAGATGTTAATCCAAAATAATCATTTTTATTCTTGAAGTAATTTCTCTTCTTTCATCCCATTTTTTGATCTTCGAGCTCTATTAAGTGTAATATTCATTTGTGAAACCAATCACTTACTACATTTCTCCTTTTCTTCTAGGATATTATTAATATGTATTTGGTCCACGAGATCCCCATCTTAGTCCATTTGGATGGATGGATTCCTTTTAATCATTTAAGTATCAAGAATGCTGTGTTGTGTGATAGACACACACTTTATTCAAGCTTGAACTTCAATTTGTATTTTTTTTTATTTTTTTTCTTAAACTCTCGTAGAGAGTTGTTCCAAGAGTTCATAACATTTGTGGTTTCAAGACTTATAAGAATGAAATATTGTGTATGTTTATCCTATCCATTTTGTGATTCTAAATAAATGAAATCATTTAAATCTCTTTGTCTAATAATATTTCATCAAATATGTTTCCCTCATCTTGTGAATGGATGGATGTGATGATGGATTTAATTAATCTCTAGTTGTGAGGTTATAATTCATTTTGTTACCTATTCCTTTAAGCCACCCGGTCCATTGACATGTATAAATATAATAAAAGCTTGATTTTATTGTTTACAAAAATATGTTGAACATTAGAGTGAGAAAAAGGAGTACCACCTCTATAAAAATGTAGATGGAACATTAATAATCCCCTATGAGGTTCATTTTTGTTGTTGATCGGAAAATAGATCAACAATAACCAATAGATATAATGGTTAGTGACCAATGTATTTCAGTGGATGGTAATTTTTTATATTGACTTAAGCAAACACAACATTTATGTTACAAGTACAAGATTAAAATTGAAGATGAATGGAAATGAAGATTAAAGATAAAAAAAAGAAGATTGCATAAGGTAAAATATGAAGATGAAGAATAGGAGTAGTTCAAAAGAGAGTTAATGATTTCATATTGAGATCACAAGTCCTCATTAAGGCAAAGAATGGAGTAAATCCTGTTTGTGATGTTTAAGGAATAAGTTATATGATGATTTATATATCAAATCTAAAAGTCTACGTAAGAGTGAGAGATGAGGAGAAATGAGATAATTTACGGATTAAAGCCTATTAAGAGATTCATTCAAATATTATGGAGATAGTTATGCATATGCTTAGAGCTAAATATCCAATTATGAAATAGTTGTTATAGTCACCTATAATTATATAAAGGAATCATTTGTACAATACAAACACATTGGAAAAATTTGATTAATATAATTTCCCATTTGGGGCTTTCTGGAGTAGATACTCCTGGTGTCCCTTGCTTTGCGTATATTTGTGTTTATCTACTATCATCACCTTCTAGGTGTGTCAAATTTTTATGAATGTTTTCTTTGTAAGTTTTCTATGACATGTAATTCACAACCATGTTTAATCATTTAATTATTATTCTAGGACTTATCAAATTAGGTCATCGATTTTATAGGAAGTAGAGAGGAGCCTACTTATTCATGTGGATGTTGTGTCATGTGAATAAAAACTAGATCTTCAATGTCTTTCTTAGAGATTTCATCCTTTATGTGCGTCAAATTTATATGGATGTTATATTGTGAGTTAGACTCTTAAGACTTGTATCTCACAACCATTTTTAATTATTGTACTACCATTATAGGAGTTATCAAATTATACTTTTTCTTAAGGAGGAGATGAGGTAGATGATGTGTCAAGTGAAGAAAAAATTGTTTGTTAATGTCCTCTTTTCTTCTTCTAGGTGTGCCAAACTTGTATGCATGTTATCTTTGTAAGTTCTTTGAGACTTGTATCTCACAATTGTTTTTTATTTTCAAGTACTCTTATAGGAGTTGTCCAATTAGGTTATTATTCCATTATGTGTTTTTAAAATGTTCTTTGAAGAGTCTATAAATACATAATAAGAACAACATATTAATAAAAAGGTATATTCCAAGTATGCCAATGCCATAAAGTTATAAAAGAGATAATAAATGAAATTCCATATAGAAAATTGTCTAGATCTAATGAACTGTCATATTAAAATAAACCTTTGGCCCACAAAATAGTACATCAATACAAAATATAAAATTTGCAATTTAAGGCCTCGTTGGTTGAGTAAAATTATCATTAACACAACAAACAAAAGATTGCGTATCTATAGTTTCCACCACATGTGATGGAGAGTATATCATCATTTAACTTATGCATTAGGAGGTTTATATAACATCAAGGTGTCCCACTCATCATTGTTATCCTCTTTAGGCCTCAAGATGTTAGTTTTTCTAGTAAAATGAATGGGAACATGCCATCTAGGGGTTGAGGTTAATTGTCATCATGGTAGCCACATGGTCAACTATTCTTATCCTCTTAGGGCCTCAACAAGTTAATTTTTCCAATAAACTAAATGGGAACTTGTCATCATTGATTGTTGTCATGATAACCACGTGGACAAATTTTACACCTTTTGCTTAATTCTCTTGCCTATATACATACTTTGTAATATCATTAACATTGGATAGATTTTCTCCACATGTTAATTTTTCTTAGGGTTATATTGTTCTTTTCTTTAGATAATTGCATTTCATTATTTACATACTGAATTCACCTTGCAACATCATAACACTATTTAACAACATATGAAACTATGTAGAAAGAACAATATCATCATCAATGCAACGAAGTATAAATTAATAATAGAATAAAAACATTCACACAGAGAGACACTAAGATTGGTTAGAGACTAGGGCAAAACCCCACAAGGGGGAAAACCATTTCATATTATTCTTCTTATTAGATTGTCATTGAATGTTTCAACAAAGAGAGAGTACAGTGATCCATATCTTCAACCAAAAAAATATCCAACAAAATCAACTAAACAAAATCCAAGAGATAAACCCAACAATGCTAATAATAAAAACCTTGATTCAGAAGCCTGCAATCAACTATCATCAACTGTTGGAATCTGTAGCTCACTGAGGTCAACTGTCAAAATCAAACCCTAGGTTCCAATTGCACAGAGAGAGAGATGTGTGTGCAACTGAAACCCTCCAACTGCACTCATAGGCTTGCGTGCCTATGGTTGCAACTGAAAATATCCTATAGCATCCCTGTGGTTGAGAACCAAAAATCCTAATCACACGTGTGAGCTTTGGACCCTACAATTTCGGACTTGTGCAAACCAAATTCCGTGAACCAACCTCTGACTTATGCGAACCAAATTCAGCGAACCAAACTCAGACTTGTGCAAGCCAAAGCAAAGAAAGAGGAATGATTAATAATCTCCAAATGAGGGTCAATTAACTTCTATTATAGCCATCCAAGGGTGTCCGATTTCCTTTTGGGTGGACTTGTCCTTTTTGTGCACATGGGTGTTTCCATATTAAAATATATTTTTCCTTAACCAGATTAAATTCTTCCAAGGGCTAGTAGGGGTCTTCCTTAATGAGGAAGGTTGTCCAAAGGAGGGAATTTGTCCCTACGCTGCCAAAATTAACACTCCCTCTCAGTTAGGGAGAAATTGTTGACTACAACATATGAATCATCACAAGTATCTCATCATCATCAAATTTAGTCTTTGTTCATCTCTACTCATTTTTTCTCATCCCTGCTCATATCTGCTCATCCCTACTTATCTCTACTTATCTATGTATCTTTGCTCATATGATGAACATTGTTGAATCTAAAAGAAGAATAATTTGATATTGGAGGGGAGTCCAAGATACCAACCTCTATCTATTGGGGAGCACATCTAAACCTAGAATCCAATGATAATGAGAAAGGTTCTATGGGACACTCTCACCTCAAGTCATCTCATAGGGGAGAATATGTCTTCCACCCTATGTCGAGCAATAGGCGAGATACAATATCTCATCCATCCTATTGCTTCCTCATCTTCCCAACAATGACCATCAAGAGTCATGTGGTAGAACACCTTGCATCATAAGCTTGGGTGAGATACCCGACTTACCAAGGTAAGGATCACACACCCTTAAGCCCTCTTAACCCATTGGACAAACGGGGAGTTACAATCCCAACAAACCTAGCTTGTGGGTATGATGCAAACTGGGGTATACTCTGGTAGACTAAGATAGTGGAGTAACACCTTCCACCCTATGGACAACAGATAAGGACAATACCTTATTTCCTAGAAATCCCTCAACCCTAGGAGCCCTACATATCAATTCCTTGCCCTGGGAGCTCAGATAGTGGGGAAGAGATGGCTCAGTTTCCTTGATTAACCCTACTCTCTATAGATTAAAAACATATCAACGTGCTCATATCTGATACTTACTTTAACAACTCACCGAAGAGTTCAATCATACTGCCTCATACATTACCAAGAGAAACAATTCTATGATTTCTTGTTCATACTAGACATTACATCAAATATTATGTTATAATAAATACATTCCACACAATTATACCTTATTCATTCTCCCTCTCATGAAGGTAGCAATAACAAGCCTAAGCTTGTCTCCTGCAACAACATTGTCTCAACATAATGAGATATCTCAGTCCCAACAACATACAAGATTTTTTTCCAATCATATATCATTCTTTATTGTCACAATGTATCATTATCATATCTAGAACGTGCTCCAACAACTCTCCAAAGAGTTTCCTCAACCAAATTTCCCCATAGCTATCCATGTTAGCAACAATGTACTCAATCTTGGTCGCGCTTAAAGCTACTAAATTATATTTCTTGCTCATCAAAATGTCATGGAAGATCCCAAGCTAAAGCATCACCTAGATGTACTCTTTTTGTCAATAATGCTTTCCAGCCTAGTCAACATTAGTGCATCCATGCAATCATACATCTCATGTAGTATATCTTAGACCAAGAATGATCATCTCATGCAAATATATGAAAAAATTCTTGTCAGTAACCCAATGTGTGTGAAGCGACTTAATCATGAATTGACTCAGGTCATTCTTTGCACAACATACGTTTTGATGGGTGTTACAAGGAACATTATGCTTAATCAACTGACAGCTTCCAATTCAACAATATCTCTGTATAACTTCTTGAAATTAATTTTCATCAGGATGTCCAAGGATTTGCATTTCCACTTTCCAAGATTATTTCCAATAGCTTCACAATATATTTTCCTTTTCCAAACTTCTAATCCCATAATTCATCATGCCAAGATTATTCATCTCGAACGTAAGAGGCCAAGTCCCTCTTACTTTGATCATTAGAGGCTCATTACTTGTCAAGAGTAGGTTGTCAACATATAAAACCAAAATCAAATACATACTTTGGACCACTTTGATTGACACATCTTCCAGGCTTTACCAAGTAACTGTCAATGCAGACATACCGGCTCAGAGCTTGTTTCAAACCATACAATTCTTTCTGCAAACACAATATTGACCAAACCAATATGCTTAGCTCAAACAATCAATACTATGTAGTCAAGTTTGTTTATCAAACCAAAACTAATATCAAAGCCATGAAAGTTTATGCTAATATTCGGATCGAGTGCCAGGAAGAGCTCACACCCAAATACCAGGTTACACCCTTATCCATTTGTTCTATTAGCAACTGCCATTAAGCAATATCAAACTTCATCAGGCCATCCACATAATCATGATATGAATTATATACATCAAGGATAAGTCTATAAGTTTCGTCCATCCATTGTGAGATTTTTTGCAATAAAAATCACTGCATACTGAATCATAACAATTTATACTTCAACCAATGTGCCGATGCTAGTGAGGCCAATACATAATCAATTACTAAATACCAATATTAATCACTGAGAGTTATTATGCCCATGTTTTCATGTCAAATCAAGGTAAATCACCATTGTCAAAAACTAAATCTGATCAAAAGCCTAACTTGTCGTCAAGCCATAAGCCAAAACATATCTTTGAATTGTCAAGCGTCATGTCTAAATCCTAAGACATCATCAATTATCCAAGTCAATATCGCTCATCTATACTAAGTCAAGTCAATAAGCCAAATATAGTCAAGCCCTTGTAGATGTTACCAAATATTGTCATATACTAACTCAAATGATCAAGTCAAGGAAAACAACATACTGATATGCATATTTCAATCCCCTATAAACACAAGATTATCCAATACATTCACTCTATCTATAATAAGTCAAACATTATGTACATCTTAAAAACTTCCCTTCTCATAGAAATCTTCATCATCTACTCCACGTTTGAAGTTTTTGTTTTACTCCTGGAGTGCTCTTGGTCTTGTGCATCAGACTTTAGTTTTTTTTTAAATGAATCGTGTAGGCTCAATCGCATCCATAAGCCTTCTTCCATGCGTTTGGGAGGCTTATTACCACACTCGTAAGTCTTTCTTCCAACGCCTATGGATTGGACAAGGAGAAACCTTCTTTGCTCAATTTAGAACTTGCCAAAACCTTTTTCCACAACATCATATGTTTATTCATGACCAAAATTATTCCTTCAACATTTAAGTGTCTTCTATTCATTTTGTGGAAATAATAATAGGTTTTGAGATCTCATGAAGAGTTTCTCCCTCTGAATGGGAAGCCACTTTAGTCATCATTAATCAAGACATCAACTAGTCTATCATAATACTGTCATGCATCAATAAAATTATTAGATCATGAAATCAACTATATGCATCATAGTCATAACATATTAGCATCAACTACTTCATCATCACATATGAACATGACGTCAAACTTTTATCAAGGGTTAGTGTCATATAATTAGGGTAGTTGACAAGTGTATCATCATACTTCAAGTATCATATTCACTACGTCACTTATCATATTACTTAATCATCAAGTTGGGGAATCCAATTTTGTCATACTTGTCAAAACCTAACCAAGGTCAACAAGGAGATCCTAAGAATAAATCTTATTGTTACATCTTCATCATTAAGGTTACCATGCTTGTCACAAGCATTAATAGTATCAAATCAAAATATATCAAAATAAATGCATATAGGAAATTCATCATGTCTAAGATACTTGCCAAATATCAAGTGCACCAATATATCACATGTACTAGAGATCAAATTTACTTTTCATATGCATGCATGAGTAATTTATGAAGGTGGTGTTTTTGACATACCTTAGGGCTTTACTACCTTCCAATCTTGTAGCTAAATCATAATATTGACACAATACATTATACATACCTCGAAGTATTCAAATACCTTTGCAACTTGTAGATCTTATTTGTTCTTGACAGTTGAAGCACTTGCATATTGTAAAAACTTTGTAAAAACTCTTATCAAGTACTCCATCAACTCTTTTCTTCTTGCACTAAGTCTCTTTTCCTATACCTTAGATGATCCTCAAGAAGGATCTACTTGTCACATCTGATCTAGAGGTTAGAAGCATTAGACACTCAAATGTTCATGCATGTAGTATAAGTAATAATCAAAACAATAAACTCAAACAAGAATAATATCACAAAGAGTTAACATAAATCTAAAAAGTAATTATCTTTCAACAAGAAGTGATCATCTCCCTCTTGAACCAGTCTTCAAGAGTTAGTACTGTCCATTATCCATGTAACAATGTAGGCTTCCATATTTCCATCGACTTCATCAACCACCAAGGCCTTAATGAGATTAGCCCAACTAGGATTATACTAAATCTGTCACAACAACTCCTCATTGATTTTTCTAGGGTTTCATGACTACATAACCCAAGATTTTATCATATTCCAGGGTTTCTTACAAACCCTAACCTCATGATATCCATCAAACCTTAATAACCAAATTGCCCAGAGTTTCCTTCAAACCCTAATATTCTTTTAGGTCTCCTCCATATTCTCTTCCTCTCATCAGTGGTATCTTAACATGGGCGTTCTTTTCTTCAGATAATTGCATTTCATTATTTACATATTGAATTCTCACCACAACATCATAATATTATTCAAAAATATATGTAACTATATAGAAATAACAATATCATGACAAATCCACCGAAAAAAGCCATCATTCAGATGGCGAAGACGAAACAGAGAACCAAATGCGATTAGGGTTTCTCTCGAACTCTACAGTATACTCAAAATCTATGGCCGCCTGCGCTTGCACCTCACCACCCTCCCGTACACCAACCCCGTAACTCACCCTTCGCTCCCGTTGAACCATTACGGTCATTTCTTCATGATCACCACCTAGGGTTTACCCACACCCTCCTCGACTCTACCCTGCGTGTTACCCGGTCACTATAGCGACAGGCATCCTCGGGTTCTAAAGGCAGCTGACGTGGGAAAATAGCGACGGTTATGAAGGACCTAGTAAACTACTTGGAAGACCCACTAGCGGATACCTCCATCTGGACATCTCCCCAGGTAAGCCTGACAAGCAACTATCCTTATGGCTGTGATTCCTCTGACACCGTTGCCTCGCTACCGTCGATCTTAGGGCCTTCATGCTTGGTGGTTACCCTCTTAGAGGCTTCCCCCTCCATATCAGATCTCACTGCACAACCCCTATCTCTATCTACCCTAAATTTTGTGGATCAAACCCTGGAACCTAGCCTTAGAATTTCCTCAGAGGGTATCACATCTTTCCCATCCTCCATCGACTCCCGTGTCCCTTCGACAGCTCTCACCAGTGATCCTGCCGCCTTTGCTTCAGGGCATCCTGTGGTGCCCTCATCGCCCCCCCATATGGAAATATTGCTGAAACTCCCCCCATTTCAGGAGTCTTCCCATCTGAACCTCATTTGGACGTCCTTGCATCTGAGTCTAACCCTACCCAAGGCATCCATCATAATTCCTCACTTGATGAAGGAACCCAGAAAGCAAAGAAACCAAGGGTCCTGAAACCAAAGGCTTTAGAGGTATTCCTGCGTTTAGGTGAGGATTTCTAGTGGAGTGAGGCAATGGAAACAGCCGAACGCGTGTTGGTAGGAAGAGTCAGGGGCCGATTCTACAGCGCCACTAGGTTGAAGCAGTGGGCGATGGAGGTTTGGGTGCATCATTTGGCTGAACCACTAGTGGTACACACCTTTGTCAAAGGATGGTTTGTGCTTCGCTTTTCCACGGCAGATCACACCAACTGGGTACTTTTAGCGGTCTGGCATCTTGAACAAGCACCGATGCTCCTTCGCAAGTGGACTCCACTTTTCGATCCAGAATAAGAACAACTTAGAGCAAGCCCACTCTGGGTCAGACTACTTGGCCTGCCATTATAGTTTTGGTTAGAAGACATTTTCAAGTGTACAGGGAACTCCCTGGGAACTTACTTGGAGTATGATAAATCCTATCGCTCGACAGGAAGGATGGCGTATGCAAGAATTTTGGTACACATTGATACTAGTGATGGGCTTCAGGAATATTTCACAATTCAATGGCAGAATTTCTCACAGCGGCAAAATTTGGACTATGAAGGGGTTCCCTTCAGATGCAGGAGATGTCACAAGGTTTGTCATCTCTATAAGGATTGCTCTCTCAATAGCAACAAAGGAAGGGGAGAAGTTGGACGGACAATTCCCCCAAAGATAGTTTAGGACCAGGGGGAGCAGCCCCCCAGCAAAGAAGAAGGGAATCAAATCGATCCATCTCAAGCAGAAATTGCTCGCTCTTAGGGGACCCTGAAGAAACATGACAGGCCTCCTCTTCGACCTCCCTCTCCTCTCACCAGGGTAAGAGCGGTTGTTGGGGCGGTGGTTTCTTCGGGTATGAATTCCACCTCTCCTAATCCCTCTAATTTTCTTACATTTGAAGGTTTAAATGATATTCCTGCTGCTTGTAAAATTAATGGAATCGGTGACACTCCCTTCCATTCCTCTCTGGCCTGCTCCTTCCACACCCTAGATCACACCTTCTCTGACACCACTCCATCTCTCCCGGACCCCCCCCTGCCATCACACCTATACTTGAAGCTGGACCTCCCTCCCCGTGTTATTAGACTCGATCCAAGGCTAAGCAAAAGTTAAAGGCCCCGATCATTTTGGGCTTGATCTTATTCTGTCCCCCTTCCCTCCTAAGTTTCCTAGGGGATGCCCCTCTTCCCTCTCAAAGGCACAAATTCAGGCCAGAGGTGAGATTGCCTTGGGCAGGTGATCGACCATTCATAGTGCACTTAGAGCTTCGAACCCCTCATCTGACCTCCCCCCATGAAGATTGTCTCTTTCAATTGCAGAGGGTTGGCTAGGCCCGATAAAAAACTAGCCCTTTGCAGGCTGATCCTTACCTCTCCCGTTGATGTCATCTTCCTCCAAGAAACCCTGGGGCTTGCTGATACCATTACACACCTCCTTGATGCTATGTTCCGTGGATGGAACTTTATAGGCTTAGATGCTAATGTAAGATCCAGAGGTCTTGCCCTAGGATACAACTAGCGCTCCATCAACCTTCAGTAACTATTGGGGAGGACCTGGGCATATTGGGGCAGACGTTTTTTCATCTGATCTGGGTATAGAGGTGCGAGTCATAAATATATATGGGCCATGCCAACACAGGTCTACCTTCTGGAACCATCTCCTTGGATCAGAAGTATTTCAAAAATATTACTTAATCTTGGGAGGGGATCTAAATTTCTCCATTGGACACTCTGAGTCTTGGGGACAACATGCACAATTGGATCCCTTATTTGCCTATTTCGAGAACCTTCTAGATTCCCATAACTTGTTGACATCCCCTCAGCCAAGCTTTTACCTACTTGGAGGAACAATAGATCCGGGGAGGACTATCTTGGTCAAAGACTTGATCGTTTCCTCATAAAGGAAGGACTTCTGACCTTGGGTCTTCTTCATAGATAGTGGGTGGGATTGGGAGGAGTCTTTGACCATCTACCTACATTCATGGAGTTCAGTGGGGGGCCTCGGAAACCCAAGGGACCTTTCAAGTTCAGCTCCTCTTGGTTAAGGGACCCCACATATATACACATGATTACGGAATTTTGGAAGATGCATCCCCCGGATGCTGGTGGGAACATAACAGAGGGCTTCGCCCACAACCTTATTGAGATGAAGAGAATCTTCAAAGCTTGGGCTCATAATAAGAGAATAAAAGATGATCAAACTGTAATGAATGCTAAAAAGGAAATTGCTGAGTTTGAAAAAAACTTGGATGGGGCCTATAGATCGACTGAACACAAGGATAGGCTCACTAAGCTATATGCCACCAGAAGTAAAATCCTAATGGAACATGAAGAAGCATGGAGTCTGAGAAGTAAGGCGAGTTGGTTACACAAGGGAGATGAAAATACAAAGTTCTATCATAAGTTTGCAAATGGCAGGAAAGTTATTAATACCTTCTGGCAGCTCTCGAACGAGCATGGCCACACTGTTAATACCTTCCCTCAGCCAACATCTTTGGCAATCTCACACTTTAAACAGACATACAGGCCCCGCCTAGTGCAAATCTGGCCGAAATCATTCAAGTAGCTCAATTATTCCCTCGTTTTGTGGATTAGGAGGCAGACAGGGAATTGACTAAGGAAATCACAATAGGTGAATTAGAAGCCACTCTCAAATGGTTTAAGAAGGAAAATATTCTAGGGCAGGGCGGATGGTCGACCGAGTTCTATTTAGCTTTTTCTAAAACCCTAGGGGCTGATCTCCTTAAGGTTATTGAACAATCCAGAACTAGTGGCAAGTTTCATGAATCCTTCACCTCTACATTCATCACCCTCATTCCAAAATTTGACAATCCCTTTACTTTTGATGATTACAGACCTGTATCATTATGCAATTGCATCTATAAGATTGTGGCGAAGATTATTGCCGATCGATTGTGGCCCATCCTATCCGAATATATACCATCGGAGCAATTCACCTTTCTACAAGATTGACAAATCCATGAGGCAATGGGAATTGCCCAGGAAGTCCTCCACTCTCAACACTCCAAGAAAATCCAAGGTATGATCTTAAAGGTAGACCTCTCTAAAGCCTTTGATAAAGAAAATTGGTTGTATATTAGAATGCTTATAACCCACCAAGGGTTCTCTTTTGATTTCACTAAATGGATCATGAGCTGCATCACTAACATACCTTTCAACGTGGTTATCAACGTAGTAGATTCAGATTCACCTTTTTTTTTATTCTGAAAGAAGTCTCAGACAGGGTTGCCCCTTATCCCCATTACATTTTCTTCTGATAATGGAAAGACTCAACAGGTTGGTCAAAGAAGAGTTTAGAAGGGGTAGAATAAAGGGAATAAAAATCATGGACGACTGCACATTGACTCATATGTTGTTTGTGGATGATGCCTTGTTATTTCTTAATGGAAGCATAAGAGAATTGACAATCATGAAGAACACATTTGCACTATTCCAAACAACCACTGGTATGGCTGTAAACTGTAACAAGTCGACCCTCACAGAGGCTAGATGTTCTCCATATGAAATCCATTATGCGCTGTAAAGGTTCCAGTACACTCTCCCTACACTGGAAGATGGACTCAGATATCTGGGCTACAGGCTGAAGCCACTGGGGTATAAAATTACAGATTGGACTTGGCTCATTTCCAAGATGGAGAAAAGACTTAATATTTGGTACTACAAATACCTCTCCAAGGCAGGTAGACTCATTCTCATCAAAGTTTTCCTCGAGGCCACCTCGGTCTACTAGATGTCTCTAGTATGGATCCCTCGGGGTATACTCTCCAGAATGCAGGCCTTATGTTGCAGATTCCTTTGGAAGAGACAACAGACAGGAAGTATATATGCATGGGTCAAGTGGGAGGCCCTTAATCTGCCCAAGAAATGGGGAGGATGGGGCATCAAGAAACTAGAAGATTTCTCCACTGCTCTAGCAGCGAAACTAGGGTGGCAGCTTGTTACATCAAACAATCTATGAACTAGGGTGGCTATTTCAAAATATATTTCCCCCAAAAACCTTATGGATTGATTAAGTCAATCACAAAGACTCCACTCAGGGGTTTCAATAATTTGGAATGTGGTAATAAAATCCCTTGACATCATCAGGGCTGAAATCACATGGAAAATACAGTCCAGAATGAAGGTGAGGATTGGTTTGGATCCATGGATTGGATGCGGGAATGCACACAGGCTGCCAGATGACCTCAGATCCTTTCTCAGAGACATCAATATTACCCATATCGGCCACATAACAGACCTTGAACACTCCACTCTATTTCAACAAGCCTGGAAAACGGCCTAAAGGTTGAACATTCCCCATCAATGGACACAACAATGGAATACTTACATCAGGGACCTCACTAAGGCTCATATCCAGATTATTGAGGATGAAGATGAGGTCATCTGGGCACTCTCAAAAGCAGGGAAATATACCCCTAAGGATGGATACCTTGCATTAGCTGAAGATCTCTATCCACAAGCCTTAGAGTCATGGTGGAAGCATTTGTGGATGCTTAAGGCCCCCCCAGGAGTAGAATACCCATGTGGACCATACTTAAAAACAAAATCCCCACTGGAGACAATCTACTCAAGCGAGCTCATCATGGCCTTTTCTAGTGTCACCTTTGTAAATGTAATAATGAATCCGCTCATGCCTATTTATTGAATGCCATGTCGCTCAAGACCTTTGGCAATCAATATCAATCATGATTCCATCCCCGAAGAGGTGGCAAGGTGCAAATGTGAAGGAGACCTGGACGACCTGGTGGATAAGCGCTGATCCAAAAAAGCTTAGGAATCTTCCCTTACTCATCTGTTGGGGACTGTGGATAGCCCGCAATAATCTCATTTTCCAAAACTCCGCACCGCACGGCCTTCCATTGCATCCCATATCATCTCCGACTACTCCATCATCCTAGATGACCAGGAGACGACTTGACTCTGAACAATCATACCCAAATCCATAAACCATACAAAGCCTTGGGCTTATTTTGATGGTTCTGCCTGGGAGGAGGGATGCGGGGAGGGGCCATATTTTACCTCACTGCTATGCATTCCTTCCACATTCAGATGGGTCTGGGAGGGGGCACGAATAACTTTGCAGAACTATCCTCTGCAAAATTCTTTATACAATATGCACTGCAAATCCAATGTCGAGACCTCCAACTCTTTGGAGACTCAAAATTTGTTTGCAAATGGATAAACAAAAAAACTAGGTGTTCTGCATACACATTGTCACATATTCTGGATGAGGCTCATCGTCTTATTACTTCTATTGACACATTTACATGTCATCATATTTATAGGGTGCGAAATGCAAATGCTGACAGATTATCCAAAGAAGCTGTGCAAAGGCCATCCAACACTTGGATGATCCAAGAACATAGAGAAGGGACTTTTTACCACTACTATCACTGGCCTTTCATGGACATAGATGCTATAGCAAGCTCACAGGGATCTTAGATCATGTTAATATTTTTTGTTTTAAATTAACATCTGTAAATATTCATATGTTTCTCATTTTCAACAAGACTTATGGACATGCTATATGGCTACAGTTATTCATTTTTGGTAAAATCAGTATGATGAACACATTAGTAAATGATGCCTCCTTGCGTGGACAAAAGGCATCCATTTTTGACCCCTTTCTGGAACCTTAATTATCTGACAGGCACCGCCTCTTACAACATATGCTTTTGCATATACAATATGTAATTTTCTCAATAAATGAAAATTACACTTTTTCCAAAGGGAAAAAAAAACAATATCATAATCAATGCAATATAACATAAAGGAACAATAGAATAAAATCATTCACACATAAAGACACTAGGATTGGTCGGAGAACAAGGAAAAACCCCACAAGGGGGAAAACCCTTTCAAATTTTTCTTCTTATTAGATTGTCATTGAATATTTTAGCAAAGAGAGAGTACAATGATCCAAATCTTCAACCACAAAACTATCCAACAAAATCAACTAAACAACATCCAAGAGATGAACCCAACAATGCTAATAATCAAAACCCTACTCCAGAAGCTTGCGATCAACTGTCATCAACTGTCAGAATCTATGACCAATAGTGGTCAACTGTAAAAATCAAACCCTAGGTTCCACCGCACTGAGAGAGAGATGTGTGTGTGACTTAAACCCTCCAACCACACACATAGGCTTTCATACCTATGGTTGCAACCAAAAATATCCTGTAGCATCCCTATGATTGAGAACCAAAAACCCTAATCAAACATGCGAGCTTCAGACCCTGCAATTTCGGACCTATGCGAACCGACTTCCACAAACCAACCTTAGACCTGTGCGGGCCAAAAGAAAGAAAGAAGAATGATTGATAATCTCCAAATGAGGGTCATTTGACTTGTATTTAGAGCCATCCAAGGGTGTGCAATTTCCTTTTGGGTGGACCTATCCTTTTTGTGCACATGGGGGTTTCTATATTAAAATATATTTTTCCTTAACCAAATTAAATTCTTCCAATTGCTCGTAGGGGTCTTCCTTGACGAGCACGATTTTCCAAAGGAGGGAACTTGTCCTTGAGCTACCAAAATTAACACCATAAGTATTGAGGAGGTGTAAGGGATTGATCTATTAGATGAGTATGATGGGACCCTACTCATCATCTGTAATGCATTGTCTCACTAATCAAGCAAGTGAAATTGATTCTCTACGTCCATAGAATCTTTGTTCACTTCAATGTGACTTTTGCAAGGAGACATTATTCATGATTATCAATTTTCCACACAATGAAAAATATTGATTAATTTCCATATTCTTGAAACAAATGCTGTTATGACATTTCCACATGTGAAATAAAATATTTAATCTAAGTAATTATCAAGTTAAACCAAAATGATTAGTCTACCAATTTGTGAATTGGTTCACTTCAACTCAATGCTATTTTTTTCTAAGCTTTAACATGCCATAATAGTGTTACAATATAAATCTAGATCTTGTCACACTACTTTAATTTGCAGTCAATGCTAACTATTGAATTCCCCTAACCCTTTGCACGCAGCAAATTCTTGATCTTTGCATGTCAATCTCTTAGCACTAGTAGTTGATCTTATTGGTAATACTGCAATAAAAAAGATTTCAAGGCACCTCACCCACCATTTAAAAACCCATGTTAGTGACAAATCAAAAAGTTAGAGGATTAGAACAATTGATTAGTTAGGTGATCCACATTGACCAAGTCAATCTCGAAAATGCACATCTGATCAATTTTGACAAAGTTAGCACACTTTCAAATCAACTTGATTTTGGGGAACACGACTATGATCATCCTTGTTCATCGTTGCAAAATGCCAACTGTCATTGATTTAAGAGTCTTTCCCAATTTTTTTATTTTCATCATCTATAGTTGTGCGACACTAGATTGCCTCAACCACAGTGCCTTAACCAATTTGCGCTTACTAAAACTAGATTATGCCTCTTGACTTAAGGTCTTCCCTTAACTTCACCTTAAAATACAATATGTTAAATACACAATTGAGTACAACACAACCAATTTCACCCAACAATAGGACCACACCCAATCGTACTGTTAAAACTTCCTCATATTACTTACCCAACACAAAGAAAAGCAAGGAACATAACATTCATCCCAATGAAACAACCACAATATGCAAGTATAGGTGTGTTGTAGCGGTTACAACCACCCTCCAAAATTTTGGCTCGAATGCAAATTTCAGAGCCTATATTGGATCCTCTGATCGATCATATTTGGTCATTTGTTGGTAAGATTATCATTTCAAGCTCCTCTCCTTGATCTTATGATTTTTCTGTGTTCTCATCTTTACGCAGCATGTGTCACCTTTTGGCATAGGGGTTGTTGTTTGGAATGCAAAGGGAATGTTGTTTTTCTTCAAGAGAATCGTGTGTGTATGAGTTGTTATCACCACATAGACATGTTTCATACCCACTTAAAGAACTCTTGTCACAAAGGTTGTTGCATCAAGCAAAGTATGTCTTATGCATTCTGTATGGTCTATGTTGTATCACTAAGTGTCTGTGTGAGATCACACATGTTTACATATGTTTCATTGATCTCACACTTAGCCAATTTCCTAGGCAACTTAGCCTCATCCAGACTCCTGGAACTGTACACTTTGCCTCTACAACCATCAAGGTTTCTGCCTTGCCTGCTGGGACTCCGCAATGTGCAAAGACCCCAACCTCCCTTGGCATCCAATACTACGCAGTGGTTTCCTCCAGTTTCCTTCCTAGTCAGAACCCACTGTCATCAGAAACTACACAATATTGTCTCTTAGCTGCACAACTTGCCTTGCATCCCTAAATTGTGCAGTATTGCCTGCCAGCTGCCCAGGCTACACTGCTGTCAGAAACTATGCAGAGGTGTCCTCCCAGGACCCCATCCCACAGCAGTACCCTGTGCCTAAAAAATGTGCAGTGTTGTCCAAGTTGCCCTATCTGTCCTGTATTCAGAAACCGCACAGATGGACCTTCGAGGGCATCATCCTAGGAGTAGCCACTCCCCGCTGAAACTGCGGTGTGTTCTCCTTTACAGGGATGCATGGGATATGGCCGCTGAAATTTGTCTTTCTCAGCTTCCAACTTTGCTTAGTGATTCAAATGTGGAGTTTCAGGTAAGTTCTCGCCATGTTGAATTGTATATACAATACAAATTTTTCTCTTATACCAAACTTGCACAACAAATAAAACAAATAAACTACAGTCCCGTCACCTCCAATCATGATATCCCCCATCTTAGATGGTGCAAACCAACATCTTCTCCTAGTCATGATATTCCTATTTTGTTTGCACTTGTGTTCAAACAAAATATCCCTCCTTGTTCTATCTCTCAGTGACTATAGGAAAATATGATATGCTGAGATCACTCCCAAGGAGTTGAGGAGAAGGACCAAGAGACCAAGTGATGGAAATAGATCAGGACTGCATGCAAACTCCTTCGGATGCATGATCATCTCGAGGGTAAGTATGGTAAGTAAAGAACACCTTTCGAATTACACCTCTTAGTTGAGATTGCAGGATTGCTTGTTATTGTCATATCATCTTGTCTTTAGTAACATGCATGTATGCAAACACAAAAAGTCATTTCATGTTTTTCCTCTACATGTCTTTCTTCCTTTGCGCTTGTTTGACCAATTGTCGTCTTCAGCATGTGGATTTCTGTGTCATGCTTGCGACCTTGTTCTAGCGATATTGAAGGTTTGTTTGTGTGTGTATGAGTTGTGTTTGCTATGAAAACATATATCGCACTCACACACGAAGCTGTAAACAATGTCGCGCGAGTGTCATCACAGTCGTCCAATGATCTATCTCAAGTGTTGCACTTGTCGCTCTTAACTTTTAGACATTCACACTAAGACATGTTGTCCTTTTTGTTTGAGGTGTCGTGTCTTCGAGTTATGTTGAGTGTGTACATGGTCATACACGAGTTCACTCACTCACACACTTAGCCATTTTTCCGAAAATATGTCAACCAGACCTCCACTGAGCTGCACTGCATAGTCTCAGCCCTTAGTGACCAAGCACTATAGCCCAAAAATGTACAGAGATTGAGGCTGCCCTCTAGGCAGTCTGCATTGCACAATCTTGGAATCAACCTCATTGATTGTCACCTAGAAGATCACAGAAGTTTCCCAAGAAGCTATCTTAGTTTGCGCTTCCCGCAGACCTATCTATCAAGCCTCCCGCAGACCTATCTATCAAGCCTCCTGCTGATCAACCAGAGAATTTGACTTAAGCAGTGACCCAGGGCTGCACTCATCCCGAAAATTGCATAGAAACTCTCAGCCTTCCACATGGACTACATGAATAAATTGCACCGATATGAGTGACAGACACCTACTGCCTTTCACTGCACTGTCCCAGGAAGTTGCGTAGTTTTTTTAGGTAGTCCCCCTGTCGTCCTGCTTGCCACTCCTAAAAATTGCACACGTTTGTAAGGGAATCCACCTGCTACCCAACACCCCGCTTAGCCTAGAAAATGCACAGACATCAACCTGCTTGACTGCCTCCCAGATATGCGCAGTTCTAACTAGTAGGCTCCCGCAGCCCGATCCCGGCCTCCTCTGGAACTCTGCACAATTTTTCTCAATAGTGCCCTAGAGCCTCGCATCCCAGCCTAACATGTTCTCTTCATTGTTTCAAAGCATTTTCCTCTCTCCCGATCATGTGCACTCAGAAAGAGATGATGCATCATGGTAGAATAGAGGATTTCCATATTTGATGTCGTCTCGTCATGAGTGATTACATAAATAGGTACATGAATAAGACATGGCGTGCCGACGAATGGGATCAACAAGGAGAACATGCTTAGAGACTTGCTCGTGGTTGGACGAACACATGAATCATACCGAGTAGCAAGCGAAGGAGACACATGCACATGCATGGACTATCAAGTAAACATAAAAACCATTGAAGACTCTGTGCACTTTTCCATGCGGAGGTGAAGCTATGGTACACCATGAGCACACTCATCACTCAGCAACGCAAAAACTCGACACAAAAAACATAACCAACATGTGCATACCAGTAGTGTCATGCAGTGTTGTATCATGGGTCACCTCGGCCACATGACTACTTTGGGTCATACTAGTGTAATCAATGTAATGTAACGTGGAAGTCCAAGAGACCCATGAGTGAAGTTAAAGAGTAATGTAAATCGAACATTCGTGAGGGAAGTCAAAGAGTCACAAGGGCCAGTTTCACCCTTGGCTATATATACCCCTCATTTATACATGCAAATGACTTTTTCACCTTGGCTCCTCCCACATAGATTTGAGAGTCTGTAGTCTTTTCTTTGAGGAGCGAGCAGTGGCTCCAATGCCCCACTACTGGGGTTAGTGATGTATGGTGTATGGATGTGTCTTGGAACTTTTGCTAATTTTAGAAGCCTGTTAACAGGCCAACACATTTTCGCACATGTATTGTATTCATTTGTAAGAATATTATTTGCACTCTTGTAAGGTATGTTGCTTTCACCTGTACTAATATAGCTGAACTATTTCGATTGTTTTAGTGCAGATGCTGTTGGAAATGCATTGTATCAGTGGTTATTGTTGTCTCACCCGTGTGGACTACTCCGCTAGACACTAGACATATTCATTCTTGTAAACTTGTTATGATGATCGTCACACTCATGTGGACTACTCCACTGGGTGTTGTATGTGCTATATGTTCACTTTGTATTTGTGACTGCCGCATCCATGTGGACTACTCTACCAGAAGCTACACAGATCCTGATGTGTTGTGTGTTTCTAACTAAGTTGGGACTATTCCCTTTTGACTTGAGACTCACTCCCACCCTCTCCCTCTATAGTGAAAGAACTTAGACACAAGTTACACTAAGCACTCACTAGGCACACACATCTCACTGTTTGAAGACTAGGTATACCACTGTCATGCGCTGACAAGTAAGAGTTAATGCATATCTTTAAGATAATGGAAATCGAGCCATCATACCAGATGAGACTCCTACACCAAATGATGTGATGTCTAGTTGGGACTCCATACTAAGGAGATCCCCTGAATGTTGGCGAGTTCAACACCATTAACAAGGTGACACTCAAGGTATATGCCTTAACTTTATGTATATGAACACTATTGTAATGTACAACAGAAGAGTGTGGCCAACTGCCTATGGTTGATTTGAATAACTACCCATGATTGATTTAAAGACTACAATTACACAAGGTATAACTACCTCCAAGAATTGTCATTCCAACCCTTGAAATAATTTCATGCCTACCTCCTATAGGTCTTGTATTCTTCTTCTCACTCGGCTAATGAAATTCACCGCATTTTGCCAACATATAACTTCAAACCATAGTTCTTTTACCTTCTATGAATGACCATATCTTATTCTATTCTTAACACCTTTGGGATGTTGAAATTATGTAACTGCAGTCAAATTCCACTTTGGATAGCTCATATGACGAAGATAATAATTTCAATAGATTCATCTTTTTGAGAGGACCAAAATGGACCTAAAGATCACCTTATTTGAACAAGTAGAAGTTGGTTTTTGAATTTATTTATTTACTCATGTATATTGGATTAGGTCGGCCCTAACACATGTACAATTGGATAGGTCGGCCTCATCATCAAGTGGACCCTCATGGAAGCCTATATAGAAGAGACCTCAAGCTCACTTGGACATAATCATCAAGCACTCTCTTCTCTCTTTTATTTGTTTGGTTCACATAGGTTTGATGAAGAAAATCTCACACAAAGGGTCTGAAACTACAGAGTTGAAGCTCACACATGTCTAGGGTTTTTGAGTCTCGGACACACGCTCGTAACTAAGGATTTTTGTCCCTAGACGCTTGCATAGTATGGTCAAGGGAGCATTTGGGAAGTCTCAGATGCTTGCACACAGTGTCTAAGGGAGCGTCCGAGAGGCTAGGGTTTACATAGTTCAGTTTGGTCCCTAGATGCACGCATCCAGTTCTCTAGAGAGCGTCCAGGTTAGTCTCATACACACACATACAGTTCACTAGGAGTGTCCATGACTGCCATAGATGCTCGCCCAACTCCTTGTCCATGCGTCTGAGATTAAACGATGAAATTTCAATATTTCGAAGACTTCGCTAAGTGAAAACACATTATAGTTCTCAAAATCAGGGTTTTGAGTATAAGCATGATTAGGTTCATTTCATGGATGTCATAGTTGTTTTACTGGTTAGTTGCATAGACGAAGAAATGGATCAATGTACTCTCTTTTGATGAATCATTTGATGATGATCTAAGAACAAGAACTTGTAAGGGTTTTCCCCATAGTGGGTTTTTCCCTCGTCTCAGACCAATACTTGTGTCTTTATGTGCGCATGCTTTTCTGCTATTGTTCCTTTGTGTTTCACTGCATTGATTATGATGATATTATTCTTTCTACATAGTTGCATATGTTGATGAATAATGATGTAGCTTTGAATAATGTAATGATGATATGGGGTGAAATTAATGTGTTAATGAAGAAATGCAATCATCTAAGCGTTGTAGCCGCTACAACCACACTCCAAATTTTTTCCTATGCTTTGTTTTGGAGCCTCCCTTTTAAACCACAATAGCTCATCTTGCATTGATCCAGGTACTTGCACTTCGATTGAGCTTTATTCCTTTCATCTTGGCTTGTGTTTTCTCACTTGGTTCATTTTATAACCCACAAGTCGATCTCTTGACTTTGTCTTTCAATAGTTCTAGGCTTGCCTTAGAGAAATGTGCAATTCTTGAGGGCAATTGGCCTTGCTCTTGGGAATTGTGTTGTCTTGACTGCCAGTGAGCCTTAAGCTCAAGAAATGTGTAGTACTAGATGGAAGCCAACCTTGAGCTGGGAAGTTGCACAGACATGAGAGGCAGCCTAGAGCCACTAAACCCAGAAATTATGCAGAACCCACTGTGCTCATAAACTGTGCAATGCATGAGCCAGAGAGTTGCCTGGTTCTTCCGAGAACTGTGCAATATTTTCAGGAAATGCATGACATTTTTTTCCCAAAAAAAGAAAAAAAAGTAAAAAAAATCATCCCTAAGAAATAAGTATCTATTTTTAGCAACCTGAAGGAGGCACTTGAGTTATTTTGGAAACTACCGCCAAGTGTCGCTTTTTCCTGGATTTTTTGCATGCATGTCATAAACCCTAATTTAACCAAATCTATTTAATCGACGTTGCTAGAGATCATTTTCTCACTCGATCTTGAAGCTCTAACATTCCCTAGGAAATCAAGGAACCGTCGGTGCAATCGTCGTTGCTTTTCCGAGTGAGTTTTTCTTTTTCTACTCTTTTGTTGCTTTTTCTATCGCTTTTTGTTGTTTAGCTTGTGAGTGTTGTTTCGTTTGTTTCTTTGAACGACTGTTGGCATTTTAACTTTTTTTAGCTTGTAGAAGTATTGTTTCAAGTTTTAGATTTCCTTTTCCCAATGTCGCATGAGTTACCCTATTTTTGCACCGACGGTCATCTTTGCAAAAATTCTATTCACATTCCTTGTTTTCTTTCATTTTAATTGATTCATGTACTTGTTTCACATGCATGCATCAACACTTAGTCATATCCGCACTCAAAATCACACTATCATTCAGATATCCTTGATTTTCACACTCCCCTTGGGCAGATTCGGGACCCCCTTGTCTAGATCTCACACTTCATTGCAAGCACTGCACAATCTGGGAGCTCAAGGCCTTTGCCTTGCCTTTGGAATTGCGTAGAGCTTGTCTTGGGTTGGCTCCAACTACGCAGTGTGCAATTCGAGGAGCCACCCTCCTAGCTTGGCCATTGAGATTGCGTAGTGTGTAGTCTCTCTCGGCCTTGGCTCAAGAATGAATTAGACATTGCACAGTTCTAATCATCAAGCTTCCTGACTGACTACTGGGACTGTGTAGTGTGTAGTTCCCACAATCAGCCAATGACCTCTGTCATCCAGAATTGCGCAATTATTCCTATTATGAGCTCGATTTGTTGCTTGATCTTGTCTTGAAGTTGCTTTGGTTTTTAAGCGGACATTCGCTTGCCATGAGTGTCCTCTTTGTCCCATAGGTACAACAGTTGTTGAACATCTCTCTAGCAGTTACAATTAACATGGCATCCAAGAGAGCTACATCGAAGGAAACCACCGAGAGAAGTACTAGGCAAGAATTTGAGCAGATATCAATAGGCAAGAATTTGAACAGATATCAATTGATCTACAAGTTTATGCATATACTCAATTGTTCATTGAGAAGGGTACAACACCTACATGGCAACAAATCAAAGATACTTTCGCACATAGCTTCAAGGAAGACTTAGAGGACCAAAACGTTTATCTTAGTATCCAATGATTAGGCTTATATAAGGTTGCATGCAGGTACCCCACCTTCCCATGTGTGAAAATTATCAGTTGGATTGTCCCACACATAGATGAACAAACTATGACATTGAGCAGTGCCAGTGGGATAGAGCTTGCCACCTTTAGGGCAAAGAACTTTCAACAGATCTGTCATTTACCCCAACTGGTGAAGCGCATGGAATCATTTTTCTATGCCACCCTTAACTTTGTGAACACTAGAGATATCATTAAGTGCTGGGTGAAAGCGCTGTCAAAGTTTAGAGAGACACCCAATCATGTTTACAAGACAAAGTCCCTTAGGAAGGCTTATCAATTCTTCATCATATTTTCCTGCAGAATATATGGTCAAGATAACACAAAAACCTTTCCTGAAGGGTGGGTAGTCATACTGGACCAGTTAGTGAATGATGGGAAGCCATTCAACTGGTCAGATTTTCTGGCTCATTAGTTGAAGATCCATGTGACTAATGCTTGGAATCCTCCCAAGAATGAGCAAGAAATGTTTTACATGCCTTCATACTTACTGGATGCAATGTGTGCCCAACAACATTTCCTTGGCATGAGCTGGGCATGGACACCAAAAGAGATTGTCATCAACATCTATTGTAAGTTTCTTTCCGACTACAGTTATTTGTGATGGCATGGATAACTGACCATTTTATCGTCCTGTTGTACAAGCTTATCATTGAGCAGGATCCACCTTGCATGTCCCAAGAAGAAATGGAAGCAATAGTAAACATTGTAGATTGGTATGCCTCACCAGGTGACACCTTGATCAAAGTGTTTGGTGGAGAGAAGCCTTTGCATGTTCTACCAAGGTATGCCACTAACAATTTGATCATGCAATAAGTGTCATATCACCTCTCTATAGGGTTTTCCAGAAGACTAGATAGGAAGAAGAAAGCACCATGGCCCGCTCTTCCTTTGTGGATTGAATTATACGAGATTAAGAGTTTGAAGGATGTAAATGTCGAGGCTAAGGAGATAGTGAAATTCGAGTTCGACACCAAAGACTTTAATTCATATGATCTCCACAGTATTTGCAAGGACCACTATGAGAAGGTGTATTTTCCATGGATCCAAGGGGAATGTCATTGGCCAGAGGAGGACCTTTGGAGGTACTATTACAATGCCTCCAAACTATGGAAGCAACAACAACAACAACAATAGGTAGAAATCCAGTGCATGACAAGGGGAAGAGGAAGATTGCTAAGAAACTAGAGGCAGAGCAAAATTTCAAGATAAAGGCAGATCCTCAGAGAAAGAAGCTTTAGCAGCAAAAGCAAAACTAAAGTTGCAGGACACAGAGAAGAAGTTGAAGGAAGAATAAGAGTTGAGGAAGAGAGAAATACAAGACAAGAAGAAGCATGAAGAGTAACAAAGGAAAGGCGCGATGACAAAGCATACAACGACCATACAAGTCAGAACATCCAACAACTGAGGAAGAGGGCGAACAGATGTAGAATTGGGAGCTTGTTCAACAGATTGAGCAACTGATTGAAGTGACAGACATGGATATGGAACAAGAGCCACATAATGAAGATAATGACATTATGCCAAGAGAACGAGAGGTCATATCTCAGTCTCCACCACCTGCAGTGTCAAAACCAGTGCTAAGCGAGGAAGGAGATACCATTCTCCTTGATGATGATCCTGTCATGCATGTGTACAATCTATCATTTTACGAGCTCCAAAAGAAGATTGTATAAGCGTGGAGGAAACACTTTCCGGATGATCACACATCACCTGCATTCATAAAGGAAAGTGTGATAGTGTCAGACACTAGGAAGCATCGAATTGCCCTTGCAGAAGCCAACTTGGCCTATGCAGGAGCAACACGATCAAATGTTAAGTACCTGATAGCAGAAAATGAAAAACTGGCAAAGAACTTACACGCTGCTAGAAAAGAGGCAGAACAACTTTGAGTGTCAGTGCAGAATGCAGTTTCCACAATGGGGGAGATGAGGAAAGCTATATTCACTGAAGTATCAACACTTGAGGGTACCATGTGGAAGTTTTATGATAGATTTTTCACCATGCATAAAGCAGTTGTCCATGTGCCTGACCTACAACAACGAAGCAAAGACTTTGTTCAAACTCTCAAGAACATACATGTTTTCATCACCCATGTACAATAGTGGACAATGCAGTACAAAGGGGCTCCGCTCGACTTAGTTAACAAGATAAAGCCACAAACAGAGCTCGAGAAAGAAAAGGTCTGTAGGTTGATCTAGAACTATGAGAAACTTGCCCCATTCATCGGCAACATACATGCCTCATATGTGCGGTTGTACAGTAGTTTGGATTTCATGGTGAGAAAGCACAGGATCCCATCTATTGGTTCTCTCACCGATGTTAGAACCAAGAATAAAGTCCGGTTAGAGATTGATGAGTACATGGAGCAGGTAAGATGAGAGGCCACGAGGAAAGACTTGGAGCTGAACATACACAGCATGCATAAGTACACCAGTGGTCCTGTCAAGGTCAACACCATGATGCACATGCTTCAGAACAAGTTGGATACATGTTCCAAGACCATATACTTGTATTCCATGGAGGCAAGAGTTCGCTTTCAGAAAGACACCATCAAACATTTTGGGGACACAATCGTACAGTACCAAGCTTGGCATGAATATGTGACCAAGAAGCACCAAGTAGAGGTTGCTGAGTTGGTCTTTCCCCAAACTTTAGAATCATAGTGTTTTGTCTTGTTAGGATATCTCTATCATATTTTGTCTCACGTGGCTACATGTGGAAAATGTAATATTATTTGTAAATATGTTGTAAGTGAAATTCTAAGTGTCATTAGTGGAATGTGAAAGGTCATCATGTTATGTAATGAGTTACTTATAAAGAAGTTGAAGGGTCACAAAGGTAGTCAAAGAGTCACAAATGGGAATTTCAAGGGTCACCCCACCCTTTTTTATAAATAGAACCTCATAACTCATAGAAAGGGATTTCGGGAGCCAAGATTTTGGCTAAGATTAGGCTTAGAAAAGACTTGGGAGTATTGTGAAGAGCCTTGGCTTCTCCATAGTGCAGAGCGAATATACTTCTTTGGAGGAGGAAGTATTATTTACTGTAATGTTCCACTATTGGGGCTAGTGGTCGTCAATGGTGTATGTATGGATGTAACTTTCACTTATAATAATAATATCAAAACTAACATGCTTTCATGCATACGTTGTTAATGTAATTGGACTATTATGGTTGCTTTAGAAATGTATGTTGTTTAACTTATGCATTTTCTTATGAACTAATTTCTATATAATTGTAAGAATCATGTTGAATGTGTGTTGTTGGATTAACTCATCACTTTAATTTGTGGACTATTCTGCATTTTAGCTTGTGATTTCATTTCGCTCGTGTGCTCCTTTCAATCTGCATACTATTACAGTATTCTAGGGGCGCACTTCCTTTTCCCCTCGGTGTGTTAGAACCTTCATGCATCACACTTGACTCTCCATAGGGTCACACACTTGCTCTCACGCAAAGTTATCATACTTACCTCTACACGATACCGTGGTCAAGGAATTACACTACCACCCACTGTTGGGACCCCTACTCCAAACAGTTTAAGGTCTATTTGGGACTCCATATTGGGGAGATCCCCTGATTTTTGGCGGGTCCAACACCATCAACACTAAGCAAAGAACAATATAGCCCTTAGAAAAAAAATAACATGGTATTAGAGCCAAGTTGAAGAAAATCCATGGAGATAACCCCGATGATGACACCTTTAATAGAAGCAAGTAGAGGATGGTGGAGACCTCAAAGAATTATAGGGTTTGAAGAAAACCCTAGGAAAATTGATTGATTAGGATTAGGGTTTGAGAGAAAACTTGGTTTATGGAAACGATATGAGATATGAAACCTAGTATGGTCAATGTGAATATTTGATGAAGCACTACATGGATAATCCACAGTAGGCCTGGTTGGTTGATTAAAGGTAACAACGTTATGTGGATTATGGATGGTAATGGATGGTTCTAGAGGGAGAGGATCACCTCTAATTGAAGTATTTCTTGACTTATGATGGCTCTTACTTTTGTTTAGACTTATGGATCTGATTATTATGTTTATTGTTTGTACTTCTTGCATATTTATTTGAGTATATGGGTGTTTCTCACCTCCTTGATGAGATGTGATGAGTGGATCATTCTTGAGGATCATTTGAAATTCAAGAAAGATGGCCAGAGCTGGAAAAGGTTAAAAGGCACTATATGGAAAGATGACAAAGTGCTACAAGTTGCCTATGTCTAATGAAAAGGTGCACAAGTAATACCAAAAGTTATGGATGGTATGTTATATTGCAACAGTAACATTGATGTCTAGGTAAGCTAGAAGGTATGATGAGAACGTATCTTTCTTTAATGGCTCATACATACATATGAAAGTGACTTGGATATATGTTTCCTATGATGAAATGATGCACCTAGTGTTGAACATTTTGATCTTCTTGAATTCTACGAGGCTACCTAATGTTAATACATTGATATACTTGATAGTTGGCTAACATCTATCTATTGGATATCTTGATACTATAAAGAAGGCTATAACCTTGAATATAGTAGATGATACTCTTGATACTTGATGTGCATAAGACATGCTAGATTTCACATAGAAGGTTAGCTCATTAATTATTATATATGATACTATTGAAAATTCTTGTGATAAGCATGATGAAAGTTAATGGAAAGAGAGATTGACAGTCTTGTTGTTTTGGTAAAGTTTTATTGAATGGCCTAACTTGATCCTATTTATAATGATAAGCATGGTGACCATGCTGATAGAGGTATAACTATGAGATTGATATTCTAGATAGCTTACTACCTGTGGTCATGTCTTGATGGGATATGGTAAAACTGAATGCCCTAACTTGATGGAGTGACTTGATAGAAAAGTGTTATTATGTTCATGATATAACGTCATATATATCTGTTTCCCTAATCTTTCAAGTCTAACCCTTGATAAAAAATTGATGACCATGATAGATATATGTTTATGATCTAGCAGATATGTCATTGCATGACTTTAGTAGAGACGGGTTGATGACATGAATGAAGACGAATCAAGTAGATTCCGCGTCAAAGGGAGAATCCCTTCTCAAGATTCTTACTCACATTACTATTTTCATTTTGTACTATTGAAGTATTATTTATGTGCATTTGACATTATTGAACTGCAGTAAAGTCTCAGATCTGAAGCTCATACAAAAATTGGGGTTTCTTTTCTAGAATCAGGCACGGTACTAGGAGATTTCATCCCTGGACACATGCGTCCTGAGGCCAAGGTAGTGTCCAAGAAGCTAAAGACACTCCCATGCTAACCTGAAAGGAGTGTACAGGGGTTTGACTAGAGTTGACCATCATCTGAAGTTTTCTGAAGCTATCTGAACTCTGAATCAAGGTGTATCAGACATATTCTGCCACTATAAACTGATCTCTGAAGTTTTTGAGTTAAATTGCTGATCACAGGAGAAATGAAGTATTGGGCATGAAATCAGATATTTACCTAGAAGATGTCAGTACTACAAATGTGTTGTAGATAACAGTAAGATATGAAAGAAGGAAAATATTGAATGTTTGCCATAATATGAACATGAAGACTAAACTTGTGTTTGCAGGTGGCCGGGACATACATATTGATATGTCATTATGTTTGAAGTTTGTGCTACAAGAGTTTGGCATGATTCGGCTTATTGATATAGATGAGTAGTGTTTGGAGATTTGACATGATGCTTGATAATGACTTAGAGCTTTGAATTGATGGTTGATATATGCATTGGACTATAGACTCTCTACAATAGCAAATTTGGACTTGACCTGATGACTAATGATTTTATTTGATGATTTTTGATTTGCCCTGATATCAATGCTATGTGGGCATAGTAACCTTCAATGACTTATGTGAGTATTTAGAAAAATGGTTTTGTATTTGCCTCCTTATTCCTAGCACCATGGTTGAAGTATAGATAGTTGTGATTCAGTATGAAGATGAAACTTGCATATGCCTTTGCATCTAGTGACAAAATGACTTGTATTATGATTATGAGAATGATTTGATGAAGTTTGGATTGGTATTGCATGATAGACAACAACTTGTTGGCATAATAATAAATGAAGTCAATACTTGATATGAGCTCTACCTGTCACTTGGTTAAAAGAATTGATACTGTGATATTGATGACTTTGATAGTAGTTTTGATTTGGCTTCTAAACTTTGATGAGCTAACTTTGTTGATGTGATGGTACAACATTGATTTATGTAAGGCTGATTATGTTGGCTTGGTAAGGCATTATGCTTGCAGAGAGCATTGCATGGAGCAAGCTCCCCAATCCAAATATGTCCATATTTGACAGTTATTTGGTGAAGTTAGGATGATGAGTTCCAAGGTATGGCTTTGATTTTTATTATGGTTTTGGTTTTACACACTGATGGTCTACTCTTGATAAGTGATGAGCCTCTGATGATCTAAGTAAAAGGGAGATGGCTTATGGAGCTCAAAAATATGTATCATGGCATGATGTATCGATTTCCGGACTTTGGGAAAGAAAACCCATATTGCAAAGCTATTGAAGAAGTATTGCAAAGTAGAAATGCAGATCCTTGGACACTTTGATTTGAAGTTCAAGATGTTGTTGAACTTGACTTGGAAACTTCCAGTTGATTGAAGCATTGATGTTCCACTTTGAACATCCATCTGTATATATATACACTTGATGTGCATAGAACTTCATTCACATAGAGTTTCCATTGGACATCCTTTGAAATATTTGCATGAGATGTTATATTTTTTAGGCTGAGATATTTCTCCTATGATATGTGACTACATGGATGTATTGTTGTTAATAGAGATGATCGTTAATGAGCACATACGAGTGTTGCCTTAATATGAGATAAGCCATGATATTATTGATGAAAGATGTATAGATTTACACTTGACTGGGATTGAGTATGATAGTTCTAGCATGGCTAGCTACGAGAAAGGATGTAGAAGCTCCTTGGAGATCTGTTTGATTAGGATCTGAATATGACATGGATACATTGCATTGACATAGAATCCCATATATATAGTTGGGACTGAGATACTTCCATTTTTTCAGATAGTGCAACTGTTCGAGACAAGCTTAGGCTTATGATTGACACCTCCTGGAGAGGGAGGATGCTTATGGTATCCTTTCATGACTTATATAATTATTTGTGATCTAACATGATATTTTATTTATTGTCATGTATGAAAAAGAAACAACTTCTATTAAGACAAGCATATAACAGATTTGAGTATGATGAGATCAACACTGATCGATGACACTAAGCCAACTCTTCCTCCCTGTTTGAGCTCCCAGGGTGAGCAATTGAGATAGAGGGATCATAGGGTTAAGGGAACTTTTGGCAATAGGGTATGACCCCTATCTGTTACCCATAGGGTTGGAGATGTTCCTCCCCTATCTTCATAGGGTCAGAGAATGCTACTCCCCTTTCTGGTCTTTGTAGAGTATACCCTAGATGGAATCATACCCACAAGTAGGGCATGTTGGGAATACCGCTCTGTGTTTGTCCAATGGGTTAAGAGTTTACTTGGGTTGTACAACCCAAGTCGATTATGATGTAGGTGTTCTACCACATGACTATTCAGGGTCATCGATGGGAAGATCAATAGGCAATAGGATGGGTTAAGATAACCCTATGAAGTTCCAGGTTGAGATTAGTTCCTTGATGTGATCCAGGGTCAATATGTTCTCCCTTGTGTGTTTAGATATCATATTTCTTGATATGGGGTTGTAGATGTATAGCTCCCCCATGAGATTCTGGGTCAAGATGTGCTCCCCGATGTGGTTCAAGGTTGAGATGTGCTCTCTAATGATGATTGATGATGATATTCTAGGTAGTAGCCCACTGGCATAGATTATGGGTAATAGCCTGGTGGATAAAGGGTGGTAGCTTAAGCTCCCCTCCGGTAACAAATTATTCTTCTTTTAGATTCAAGAATGTTCAATATATGAGCAGAAAAAATCAAGAGATTAGCAAGAATAAGCAAGGGATAGATCAATATGTACATTGATGATTTGTGATGATGAGACACTTGAGATGGTGATGGCAGAACAATTACATGACAAAGATGATAAGTGATGATATACAATGACACTTGACGATACCAAAATGGCATATTGATCAATGGATCAATATTGGTGGGTGGAATTCTCCCTAGTTGAGAGGGTATGTTACAATTATGTAATTGTGATCAAATTCCACATTGGACAACTCATATGATTAAGATAATAATTTCAATAGATTCCTCTTTTCTAGTGGACAAAAATCAACCTAAAGATCACCTTATTCAGACAAGAAAAAGCTGGTTTTTGAATTTATTTATTTACTCATATATATTGGATTAGGTCGGCCCTAAGCACATGTACAATTGGATAGGTTGGCCTCATCATCAAGTGGACCCTCATGGAAGCCTATATACAGAAGAGACCTCAAGCTCACTTGGAAACAATCATCAAGCACTCTCTTTTCTCTTCTATTTGTTTGGTTCACACAGGTTTGAAAAAGAAAAGCTCACACAAAGGGTCCAAAACTATAGGGTCAAAGCTTTCATGTGTCTAGGGTTTATGAGTCTCAGACGCACGCTCGCAACTAAGGATTTTTGTCCCTAGACGCTCGCATAGTATGGTTAAGGGAGCGTCTGGGAAGTCTCAGACGCTTGCAAACAATGTCTAAGGGAGTGTCTAGGAGGCTAGGGTTTATATAGTTCAGTTTGGTCTCGAGATGCACACATCAAATTCTCTAGAGAGCGTCTAGAGCAGTCTCAGACGCACGCATACAGATCACTAGGGTGCGTCCATGACTACCATAGACGCTCGCACAAATCCTCCTCCATGCATCTGGGACTAAACGATGAAATTTTGGTATTCTGAAGAGTCTGCTCAATGACAACAATATTCAACAGTTGACTACAAACAGTGAAAACACATTATAGTTCTCAGAATTAGGGTTTTGAGTATAAGCACGATTAGGTACATTTCAAGGATATCATAGTTGTTTTACTAGTTAGTTGCATAAACGAAGATATGGATCAATGTACTCTCTTTTGCTAAATAATTTAATGATGATCTAAGAAGAATAAATTGCAAGGGTTTTCCCCATAGTGGGTTTTTCCCTAGTTTCAAACCAATCCTAGTGTCTCCATGTGTGCATCCTTTTCTTTTATTGTTCCTTTATATTTCACTGCATTGATGATGATGATATTGTTCTTTCTACATAGTTGCCTATGTTGATGAATAATGATGCATATCTTAATAATGTAATGATGATATGGGGTGAACTTAATGTGTTAATGAAGAAAAGCAATTATATAAGAAAAGAACAATATAGTCCTTAGAAAAACAAATAACATGAGATGTTCCCCTTTTATATGAACATTTCTTTGCATTTGCATGCCCCTCCACTATGAGGTGGATCTAAGTTCCATCCACCAAATTTGGTTCCTTCAGTGCCTTGTCTATCAATCATTCGCACCCAACATGTGCGGATTTTTACCTCACAAATTGTAGTTGATGATGAATGTGCTAATCCACAAGGTACAACCCAAAACAGAACTACTAGGACAATCACCATTGTCACATAAGTAATCCATCCTTTTGATTTTATTTTGTCCCTCCTTTTGCTTAAGGGGGCTATTCTTAATAGGATTCCTAATTCTAGGCAATGATGCATAATATGAAGTTACAAGAGCTTTACTAAAATTTTGTTTTTCTTAGTTTAGGATATAAAAGAGGTGATGCATCAAGAAAGTAGAGATTAGTGTCAAATCCAACAAGGGAAATGGAGTCAAGGTGAATCTAAGGGGGTTTATGGGGGCATGAAGAGATAATGCTTTGACATGGCCTATTTTCCTTATGGATTAGAGTGAGGAGACTAGGGCCAAAGACTTAGTAGTCTCTTATTTAATCTAGATATAAATAAAGACCAAGACCTTGCAATAAATATGTCCTAAGAGGAGAAATTTCATTAGAAAAATAAAATATAGCTTAATGATTATAATTAATATCTTTGGTAGGGTTCCTAGAGGGTAGATAAAACAAGGAATTAAAATACTAAGCAAACTAACAATGAAAATATGAGAGGAGTTACCTTGAAATGATTTCCATCTGAGTGGTATACTTTTCCCTTCAAGAGATTGACTTTTCTAGATTTGTAGAAGAATTCAAAATTCAAAAGCAATATTTGAGAACCTGTTGAAGGATGAATGTTGATTGCCTCAACATTGGGGAACACCACCTGGTCGGGAGCTTAAAGCAACTTTGTTTCTATTGAAATTGGCAGGTCCAACTAGTATAAAGGGACCAATTTCCTGTTTTTAGGAGATTTAATATAGTAACAGAATGAAAACTGATGAAATTATTTTATATATAATGGTAATATTACTAAATAAAATTATTCTACTTATTTCCCAGGATAATACATCTTTGTATGTGATTCAAAGAAAGATTTCACAAAGTAAATAACAATATAGATCATTCAATACTTTAATGAAAATAAAGAATATATGATAAACTAAATTAATTAAATAGTTAATTAATTTAGTTAGTTAAAACTCAATCACATAAAAAGATCTTGTTATCTCATACATAATCACAAGTCGTTCAATCCTCAACATCAATAGTGATAATGATTGATTGTTTTCAGAACATTTATATCACTAAATAATGCATAAGAGATGCACTATATAATTCAATAATACATAATGATATCACAAAGATAATATTACTCGATGCATTAGCGCTATGCTTATGAAAAATATAGCTTTCAGGCTCAACTTCTTAATTAGATAACTTTGGATCAAACAATAGTACAAGTTCAAAGTTATCTTCTCAAAACACTGAATTCCTTTCTAATTGCATGAAAGGGGTTTGAATAATCTATTAATATTACAAAAATAGTAAACTTAAAATAAAATTATTCAAAAAATATTTAACAAACTAAGTTAAGATAAAGGAAAACTAAATTAGTGATTTATTGCAACAAGAACTCATGACTGTGCTTCAGATTGATTCTGCATCTACTCTTTGAGATTGCATATGTCCGTGAGCGGCTTCAGCCGGGGGAGAGTACTGGTTGCATGCACATTTGTCCTGTAAACACTGCATCATTAAGCGCTGGAAGAAACTATATTGTTGCATTCGAGAGACACCTCAGCACATGCCACTTACTGTGAGGATTCACTACAAAATGGCAATAACTTTCAAGGTTCGCTTGCGATAAACTCTGAATGTCTTGAACCTTCTTTTTAGATGTTTCTTGCCAATATTGATTTGAATCTTTGACATCTGGAAAGGTGTCCTTTGGACATTTTTGAATCGTATTGTTCTGCAATAAGGTATTTGTAATGTATTCGGTGAAATTTGAGGCAAGATTTATAGCTTCGATAATAGCCATTTCTGCCCATTTCTTTTTGATGTCTTAGTCACCTAACACGATATACTTATGTGATTCTTCAATCGAAGGAAGATCAGATGATCTTCCCTGAGCAATGTCTTGCCAATCTATATGCTTAGAAAGTTTCTCGTCGATATCTACATAAAATGTCCTCAAATCGGATAGTAGATTTACTAAAGAAGCTTTGGTCTTTGATAAGTCATGAATTAAAGCTAATTTGTGGCAGAAGATTACCTGTTGCTTTATTAGGAGTATGTTCAGTTATGATGCTTCCTTGCGGACTTCATTTATATCTAGATTTTCCATCAGCTGGTTTATCCTTTGTTTCAATTGCAAGATCTGTTCATCCTTGTCCTTCACCTTAGATTCAAATTGTAGCTTTAATTCATTAAAGCTTTTCTGCAACTCGGTGATATATTCTTGCCATTGTTGCTGAATCGATTGCTTTTCAATCTGGAAAGTTTGTTCCTATTGGACAATCCTTTGATCCTTTTCTTACATTAGAAGTTGTATTTCTGCAGCTTTATTAATGGTAGCACTACCGTAACTCATGTGAACTGAGATAATTTGTTCAATTCCTCGTGAAGGTTTGTTTGAGTTCCTTTCCAAAGAACTTGAAAAGGAGTCTCATTTGTAACTCGCGCTTGCGATTGTTCTAGCTTTATTTTCTTCCTTGAACTTCTCATTACTGCTTTATGCTTTGGACTATAAAATACGTCCAAAGGTAGGATTTCTTCAATCTTGAGGAATATCTTAATAGTAGGAAATGCAGGAATTATCTCCATATCATTGGAAATAGTTGATTGATTGATAATCTTAGCATTAACATTATTCTTAGGAGTTTTAGGAATAATATTCCCTTGAGAAGCCTCAACAGTAAATGAGGTCATCCCTATAGTTTCTGGAACCTCTTTTATCTCTCTGTTGAATGCAACTTGCTCTACCTGTATATCGGTCGAGATACCTATAACTCAAGTTTATTCTGTTGTCAAAACACGGTTGAAATCCTCCCATACTTCATCCAATTTGTTCTCTCCTCTTTAATATCACTTGTTTGCTTAACAACTATAGTAGCTGTTTTGGAGACTTGGGAAATAATTGGAGCTTTTGAGGAGGAAGCTGATGCATCTAAAGTTTTTGAATTCTGTCGAAATTTCTTTAACAGGGATTCTGGAAAATGGGTTATCCTTCGTTGACGATATTGATTTAATCTAATCAATTCGTTAGGACTTAGACAATCTGCTACTAATTTCTCTACCATATAATACTCTGGAACCATTTCAAACAAAGCATCAAACTTGTCAAGCTCGCTTGAAAATGGTTTGAGCTTAGCCCGTGTTGTAACATCTTTCGCTATGCCACGAGGGTCATATGGCCTATTTATTATGTTTGAAAGACTAAAGGATTTTAATTGTTGAATTTAAATTAAGGAATGTTTGAAATTATCTAAAGCATAGGTACCATAGGAGTTGGAAAACATGGCCAGGTGAATTTCTTGGCATATTTAAGTACTTTAGTTAAGCCCTTACCAACTGTTTGATAAGCCACTTCCTTGGCCAACAACTTATCTGGGACAAAAAGGGGAAAAAAATGAGGATCGGAAAGGCTACCAAAAACTCGAATGTAAGTAAATGACTCTTCCCCAAACCACTTTTATATAGGCTTTAGGTCTTTATTGGCTTCTACAGTAAGTTTAGGGGATTTTCTGCCAAAGACTTCTTAGTGGATATGGAGCATGAGCTCATGACAAATTTTGTAGAAGTAAGCATGGTATTTGGTTTCCCAAAGGATATCGAGATAAACAGATATAGGACTAGGAAATTGGTCTGCCCATTTCCATCCAAGAGATGGAAAATCATAAGAAAAACAAATTGCGTCCATGACATATGCGCTCATAAAGAAAGGAGGAGCCATTCTTTCAAGAACATTTTTCTTTTGTCTGTAATTGTGGATTTGGGTGGTCAAATTGTTGGATAATATTGTTTCACATTCCATGATATAGCCATCAATAGAGACTTCTATCAATGACACCCATTCTTCAGAGAATTTTTGCATATTTGGATAACCATAGAGGCGACATAACATAGTAGCAATATGAGAGAAAGGGCCAACAATAGAGGTTAATGAATACATACCCATGTCCTCTCTATTGTGTTTGTTCGGGTCCCTTCTCCATTCTCTTGTCAGGTTCACAGGGTTCAGAATCTCTTGCATGAATTTATGGATGAATTGTGTATCATATCTCTTCTGAGGTTGAGGTAGATGATACATTTTACTTAAATCCTTAGCTTTAAAATACCTAATAATTGTCTTATTCGGAGTTGTAAATGTTATGTCCGTAATATCTAGCTGGTCAACAACCCATCTCACCATATATGTATATGGTAGAATTTTTGGGTGGACAACAATTTTGTGAAGAAATGAATTGGCCACATCATTCCATGTGGTGCTATTACTTGGAGGAGAATCATCAACAGTAGCAGTCTGTTTCACAATTATTCTCGGGTTTTCATCATCAAATAGTTTGTATAGCACCTCCCGGGAGGCAGAACCTGCATCATGAGTGCATGTAGTATCTATAAACAATGGAGACATCTTAGACACTTCTTCAGTTGGAAAGACTGGTTCTTGTTGTATTACGGACTTACACCTTTCCTTGATTATTCTTGACATGTCCTTTAATTTCTCTTTATTAGAATTTACCTGTAAAGAAACAAACCAAGATAAGGAGCAAGAGCTTTGAAGGATGCAAATAGTCATATCATTTCATTGTGAGTTTTATGGAAATCCTTTCACATCAACTAAAAATGATTTCAAATCATAAAAAAAAAAACCTCGAAATTAGAACTACGCAGAGTGGTCATTTAATTTCCAAACGTTTGTTCACGTGATACTGACACTTGTCATTATATCGAAAAATATTTTATCACCATGCATACCTTTTAGTAGGATGAACTCTTTTATGGATTTTTCATTTATTTGTTATGATTTCGAGATTCATTTAGACTTGTAATTTATCTCCTATAATTACAAAAGGATTCCTAAGAGGTTTTATGACCTTATTCATAAACTTTCTTGTTTTATTAAAAAATCAAAGATTAAAAATAATACTTATCCTATTTTATCTAAAAAAAGAAGGATTCTATCCTTAAAATTTTAAAGGGTCCCCATTATTCTTTCTCCTAAGTCTAAAGATAATTGGGGGGTTGTTGAGTACCACAACAATTGGCAACACACTAGACGAAATAGTTAATCTTTGTAAGATGTCAATCTTTATGAAGAAATTTCTTTAGAAAGTTCAAAAATGATTGAAATCTAAATCAATATAGATAACTTTGAAATGAAATAATTCGTTTTATCGTAAAGTTTATCAAGGTTTGTGATAGATGAAAATATTTTTTTTGTAAATTAGTTGCTAATAGGTTGAAAATATAAAGTAAAAACTATTAGAATCTTAGAGTATTGAATAAACTTATAAGTCATTGGTAGAGCCATTGTTGCTAGCAGATGTTCATAGCCTCGACATGGCTACCATTTAACCAAAATGAACCAGTATCCCATCCATATTATAATAACATTCTTTAGAGGCAATGAATTTCATTTTTTCTGTTTTTCTATATATATATATATAATATATATATATATATATATATATAAGTCATTATCCTGGTTTGGTAGCTAGAAATTGATAATGCCATTCACAAGTTGTAATAAAATTGAACAAGCCAAATCGTGATGAGATCTCTTGTCCCAAAGTACAGCAACTAAGAGCCACTATCTTGGTTTGGTTGTCAATAGTGATAATGTCAATTTTATTAGTTTCCTATGATCATGGTAAGCAGGCTCGTGATGAGACCTCTTAACGTTTAACTTTTCTTATGTTTTTGAATTACACTATGATTATTTTTTTTAAATAAATGGATGGGGAAGTTTCATTTACTCTTTACGAGTCTTGGATGACCTCTTTAAGTAAAAGATGTTAAAGACTTCATAGTAATTTCTACTTTTACAAAGGTAACTTTTCAAAACCAATTCACAACAAATATATTTTTTAAATAGTTTCACACCAAAAGATTCCACAACTAAATGATTATCTTATTTCTTTAGAAGAAACAAAGGATCGAGGTCCGAGTACAGTTCACTCATTGAACCCCCTTTAAGTGACGACGAAGGGACGATGTTGACTACACCATATAGTGAAATACAATTGATTAAGCAGGGTATCCCGAGGATACCTCATCCGTCGATTCCACCTCCACCTCATACACCGACACCTTCGCCTCCACCTTCGCCTCCACTTCCACCATTCATTATGGCAAACACAATGAAGATGCCAATTTTTAAGGGGATAGGGAGCAAAGACCTCGAACAATTTTGGTTTTTTGCTGGTGTTGTATGGACAACACATTAGATTATAGATGATAACATCAAGAAAGTACAGCTGGTCACAACCCTACAAGATCGAGCATTGACATGGTACATCAAGTACTGCATTGACAACCCAACGTCAAGACTAGTATATCGTGTCACTCTTACCACACTTAAGATTGCCATTGTCACAACAAAAGATAGCAATGCAAGCAGAAGACATAGAAATCTCGGTGAGGCTAGAAGCCTCACCCATACAAGATACAAACCTCAGAGTGCAACAAATTCAATCACAGCTAGAAAGCTTGCACTTGGAGTCGTAAAAGTGGAAAGGAAGCCCATCTGGAGGTGCGCATTGAAGTATGGTGCTTGAAATGCAAGGGCCATGGGCACAATAAGGATCATTGCCCAGTGTATAAGAACTATCTTATTGGGGGAAGACTTGTTCCCCTGAAACCAGAGAATAACGTTGGGCCGAGCGCGGGAGCTGCGCCATGGTGCACTATCTGTCAGGTTAAAGGACAACATGCAACTGATAATTTCCATTTATAACAGACGTTTGTACATACCCCTCAAGAGTTGTTTTGCAATTTCTTTAAATCTGTAGGTCATGACGAACACCATTGTAGGAGTTATGATCTAATGATGGATATAATCCTTACCTACCGAATGCAGGCAGAAAACCGGACTCAAGATCAGGGCCAAAAAATTTCTCTTATGTGATTTCTACCTGAAAAACTTTGCTTAACTCATTATGGATCACAGAAGCCTGAATACATAAATTAAAAAATAAAGAGAAACTTCCAATGTGTTTTTCAAAAGCATAGTACTTTTAATAACAAAAGGAAATGATATTATTATTATTATTATTTTTTTTTACATATTGTACAAAAAAACTTATGTTCCTTCAAGAAAAATATTTTTTAAGTATAAGTCCATTAACAGTAAGAATTTACTTCTTCCCTTGTAAAGCTTGCAAAATGAAAGTCGATGGACCTATCTTCTCAAAAATCTGAAAGGGACCAAGCCAGAGTTTTTGAAATTTGTATGTTGTCCTTTGTCCTCATGCAGTTTATCCCATTTCAAAACTAAGTCTTCGATTTCAAATTTTTTATCTTTGACTAAATTGACATCAAATGAAGCTTTGACCAATTGTTGATGGTGAGCATGGACTAGCTTAGCTTTATTTCTTTCTTCTTCCAGATTTAGGATTTGACACATTCGTAATTGTAAAGCAAAAGAAGGCTGTTCTTCAATAAATTGAACTAGGATTGATGAGGGGAGAGCTAGATTTGGAGATAGGATAACTTATTTCTCGTATACCAAATGAAAAGGAGAAGTACCTATCGAAATTTTCTCAGTTATTCTATTAGCCCATAAAGCAAATATTAATGCTTTGTGCCATTTATTTTGATTTTTATCGATAGTTCGTTTGATGATCCTTATAAGATTTTTATTAGAGGATTCTAGTAAGCCATTTCCTTGAGGGTAATAATTTGTAGAATACTTAAGTTTAAATCCTCTCTTTAAAGTAAATTCAGTCATTGCATTTCCAGAGAAATAAGAAGCATTGTAAAAAAAAAGAGCATGAGGGATACCAAACCTGGTAATAATAAATTGAATAATGAATTCAATACTTACAGAATTGGCTAGCTTCAAAGGCATTGCCTCTACCCATTTCGTAAAATAATTTTTTACAATCAACATGTACCTATGTTGTTTGGAAGAATGAGGAATGATCTCACCTATTATGTATAGTCCCCATTGCTCAAAAGTTTGTTTGATGAGTACTGGTTGTAAGGGCATGGAAGGTTTCCTCTATCTTCCTAAAGTAGTTTGAAAATTTTTGCATCTTCTTACATACAAGTGGGTATCTTTGAATACATTTGGCCAGTAATATCTAGCATGTAGAATTTTGTGAGGCATTCTATCTCCACCATATTGTCCACCTGACATGACATCATGCGGTTCCTGTAAGACCTTTTTTGCTTCAATTTTTTTCAAACATCTTAATAAAACATAATCATAGTTTTTCCTAAAAAACACATCGTTGATGAGTTGATAATGATTGACTTTCAATCTTAAGGCTCTCTTTTTCTTAACATCTAGTTCAAGTGGAGCATAACCATTTTTCAAATAAAATATTAAGTCAACATATTGAGACTGAGTACTAATAGGGAGTACCTCTGTGATTTGTTTAATATTACCTGTTACTTCATCTATTGATGTATCATTCATTCCTAAGACTAACCTGCAAAAACCTTGACCTTTTACAATTTTAGGGGGTTCGATTTCTAGATCATATTCTTGCAATACAGTAACCTAGTTAACTCTCTTTTCTCCTAACTCCTTTTGAATAAGAAATTGTTTGACCTATAAGAAAGGAAAAATAACTTTAACATGAGCTTTTAGAAGAAAAGGTCTAAAACATTTGATAGCTTTGTAAACTACAAAGGATTACTTTTATACTCCTGAATAATTTAATTCAGCTTCTTGAAAATTTGAGCTGAAAAAAGCAATAGGAGCTTCAACTTTCTGTTCATTTGGTTGTGTTAAGACCGTTGCATATGATAACTCAGAGGCAAAAGTATATACAAGAAATTGATTTGAAAATTTGGGATTGATAGAGAAGGGGCATCAATTACAACTTGTTTGATTACTTTAAATGCTTCTCTTTCTTGATCACCCCATTTAAAAATTGAATTTTTTTATCATTGTTTCTAATGGTAGGACAATTTGAGAAAATTTGGGGACAAATCTATTAACAAAATTGATTTGGCCAAGAAAAGCTTGCATTGATTTTTTGGTATGTGATAATGGAATTTCTTAAATTGTTTTAATTCTTTCTGGATCAATACAAATTCCATGTTTGGATACAATAAAACCAAGGAGTTTACCTTCACTACGAGCAAAAAATGATTTTTTGTTGTTTAGAGAAATTCCATACCTTTTGCATCTTTCAAAGATTTGCTTAAAATCATGCAAATGATTATTACTCTTCTTTGAATATATGGTAATATCATCAAAATATACCATAACAATTTTATTAATCAACCCTTTGAAAGAAATGTCCATAGCTCTCTAGAACGTAGCTCCTGCATTCATTAATCCAAAAGGCATTTTTTGATATGCATATGTTCCCCACTTCATTCTGAATGTAGTTTTTAATCGGTCTTTTAGAAGACCAAGGATTTGGTTGTATCCTGAAAATCCATCTAAAAATACATTAGTTCAGAACCAGCAACTGATTGTAGAACTTGTTCCATTTATGGAAGAGGAAAATTGTCCTTTTGAGAGGCCTTGTTTAAATTCATGAAATCAATACAAATGTGAATATTACCATTCTTCTTTCTAACTGGTGCAAGATTGGAAACCCATTTGGAATGTCTCGCTAGAAAAATGATTTTAGCTTTTAAAATTTTATTCAACTCTCTTTTAATCCGAGTTTCCAAATTCGGATGTATCTTCCTGAGTTTTTTCTAGATAGGTTTAACATCTTGTACCATTGTGATGATGCATTGAATGATGGAAGCATCATACGTTTTCAGATCTTGATATGTCCAAGCAAAGATATCTTTATATTTCTTTAACAGATGAAGAAATGCATTTCTTTCTTTAGATGAGAGACCAAGACCTAAGTTAATATTTTTGAGTTTTATATCAAATCCCCAGGTTAACTAATTCAAATCTCAAAGCTGAACTTTGAAGTTTGCAGTTGTTAACCTTTTTAAATCTATCTTTAAGATCATAAAGATCCTCAATCTTAACTATAGGTTTTGGCAAAGAATTTTTTTCCTTTTATTTATTCAATTGAGAATCATGTTTGTCCTGATCAATTACTTGGTCAAGAAAGGATTCTTTGGATGTTAAAAAGTATAGGATATATCTATCGTTATTGAATACTCGCCAATTGCTGACATTATTGTGATGGATGGGCAAAAAATCAATTCTATGGAAAATATATTTGGACTAAAATCTTTAGGTGGGATTAATTTGGATGCAACGTTGGCCAAAAGATCAGCACTGGCATTTTGTATTCTTGATACCAGAGAAATATTGAATGCTACAAAATGTGAAGTAAGATTTTGAACTAAGGATTGATAATGCCTGAGGTGGTTTGAAACACAATCAATATTGTTTCTGACTTGTTTTATAATGATTTCATAATCACCAAAGACTTGAAGATATTCAACACCACTATTTATTGCTTTATACAATCCTTGTACTAATGCTTCATATTCTGCAATATTATTAGTACATTCAAATTCTAGCCTACATGCTAGCATAGTTTTTTCACCAGTAGGACTTATTAATATATATCCAGCTTCTGCACCTTCACTAGATTTAGAACCATCAAAATAAATCATCCAAAATAAAGATTCATGTTTATTCACAAAAATATATACAACATTAATACATCGAGTCAAATTGTCTGCGAATAATTTTCAATTTGAGAAGAAACAAAGTTTGCTAAAAAAAGAGATTCTTGAGCTGTAAAACTTCCACAGAAAGATTTCAAAGAATAATTGCCAAGAATGTTATTTGTGAAGACTACAAGCTCATTCTCTTCATCCACATCAGTGAATGAGTGTTTCATATGATTTTATTTGTCTACTTGAATCTGATTTGGTTTTCCATTGTAAGGAAGCTAGATATAGGACCAGTTTGTGGCGAAAAAACCATGTCATTTCTCAGACCAATCCCTTCTTAAGATAAGACTGTAGAATTCATGAATATCAACCATCAATATATTAATAATCTGACAAACCCTCGAATTTGAATATAATCTTATTAAAACATAATTAAATTCTCCTAAGGCCTTGATTTTGGTTCTATCTAATTGCATAATTTGCACAACATATTTTTCAGGGGTTATGTTCAGCTTGAGAAAAACTGAATATGGAATTATATTTGAAGAAGTGCCTGAGTCTATAAGGAAATTGTGAACATTTTTATTGAAAATCTCAAAGTTCAATAAGAAAGGAGGGGTGTGAGAATTGAACTGATCTCCAATTAGAATTGCATTTGAGGCATCAATCTTGTTAGGAGTATCATCTAGAGGATTTTGTGGTTGGAAAAGGAGATGTAAGGACAACATTTATTTCTTTGAGAAAAAGAATTTTTTTTTGCTTAAGTTTACTTACCCCATGTTATGCTCCTATACCAATAGGTGTCATATTTCATGATTGACTTGATGAGATTTGTAATATGTTCATATCTTTCTTGTTGTAAAGGTTTTCCATATTTTCAAAAAATATTTTTTTTTTAAAAATGTAAAGAGGGTATACCCTATAAGAAAAATCAAAGGGTAAAAAGAATAAAATGGTTAAAAAAGAGAAAGAAATGAACCCCAAACAAAGAAATACCAGGAAAGTGTGCAAGTCTAAATGCCACTACTTTTTCATTTTCTGTAATAAGAAATTGTGTGCAGCTTGTTAAAATTTTGCCACAATTGATGAATAGTCAAATAGCTTAAGCTTGGCTAGTTCATATTTGAATTTCATGTTTTAGAGGTAGTGAATAAATATCTGATCAAACAGTGTAATCTTGGCAGATAAGTAGATAGGTAGAATGAATAAAAAAGGAGCTCAACAGTGTAATTTGAGCCCTTGGATGTAATAAGTGCAGACTTAGGTAGGCTTGCTATGTAAAGAAAAAGAAGATTGATAAGGGTTTGCCAGTCTAAGTGCACCCAAATAAAGAAGAAAAAATGTCAGGCTAAAGTAGGTAGGGTAGGTAGATGGTGTTGTAGAATGATACTTGTGATAGATCATGTCTCTACATGTGTTAACTTTTACTTTTATCACAAGTGCAAGACAAACATTATTCTTGATGCAGCCCAAGAAAGACAAGGTCAAATAATTAACTTCCATCACATTTTTCCCTAAAGATTTCACTAATTCCACCTAAAATATTGAGGTCTTTGAAAATTAAAGGGGCTTAGAGAATTTCTCTAACCCCTAGACGACAGGACCCTCGTTCCAATAATTTAATGGCCAAAGTACTAAAAAACCATCATTCGTTCATTCTCACAAGTTATTTCCTAAGTGAAAATCCTACTTTACTTAGGAAAATACATAACATCACCTAAAAAAACCCCTTTTTCATCTTTAGCCTAAGTTTGAATATATATGTGAAATGTTTTAACTTGGTGCTTTCATTCATAGTCATATTAACTTTAACACATAGTATATAACTCCCAAATAAATTTTCACCTTTTCTCATATTATTTAATTATATATAAATCTCCAAATTATTATATATTCCCACCCCGGTTAAATATAACCATAAATGTTGTCTAAAATGGATTAGTGGGTTTATTCAAAATTCATTAATAACCTACCTCCCTGCTTTACAATCGGGATTAGTTAACCCTTTTAGTTAACTAATAACCTCCCCTCATCCAATCGCAATCCCCCCGATACAATTAATAAACATTTAATTCAGTC
>APFE031521975.1:26547-52239 GCA_000404065.3 Pinus taeda | reverse complement strand
TCCTAACCCGGCACCACTGAGCATGCTTCTTGCCCTTTCCATCAATGTCTTGTTCATTCTTCCTGCGACTCCATTTTGTTGAGGTGTATATGGAGTAGTCTTCTGCCGTGCTATACCACACTTCTTACAAAATTCTTCAAATTCCTTGCTGCAGAATTCTCCACCATTATCTGTCCTCAGTACCTTTATCTTCTTCTCCGTCTGATTTTCCACCAGAGCCTTAAATTCTTTAAACCTGTCAAAGACTTCAGATTTCTTCTTAAGGAAATATATCCATGTATTCCTTGAGAAGTCATCTATAAATGATACTAGTACACAGACTTACCCAGTGATGGAACTTTCACAGGTCCAAACACATCACTGTGCACAAGCTCTAATATTTGTTTCGTCCTCTTACCACCAGAGGGGAACCTCACCCGATTCTGCTTCCCATATACACAATTTTCACAGAAATCAAAATCCAGAGAGCTATTACTCATACCTTCTACCATACCTTTACCATGAAGTATTCGAGGCCCTTCTCTCCAATTGTCCAAGCCTTTGATGCCACAACATGGTCTTCTCTCCAGAGACCACTAGATTTTCTGCTCCATTTTCAGGAACCATAGAACTATTGCACCCGTCAACAACAGTGCTACCTTGCAGCTTGTACAGAGTTCCAATCCGAACTCCCCGCATCAATACCAGTGCTCCTCGAACCTTCTTGCAGGTATCCTTCTCGAACACTGTCTTTACACCTGCATCATCCAACTTGCTTACAGAAATCAGATTTCTGGCCAACGCAGGAATATGCAGAACACCCAGAAGGGTTCTAACCCTTCCACCTTGCAACTTCCACTTTACTTTTCCCGACCAATGATTCTAGCCTTCCTATCATCTCCTAAGAAGACATCACCCCCATCGTATTTCTCATACTCGCAGAACCACTCTCTATGGGGAGTGAAGTGAAAGGATGCACCTGAGTCAATCAACCATGCCTCATGATCTACTGTGTACTTGAAGAAGCCAAGTACACATCCCCACCTTCATCTGAGGTGGTTTTTGCCTCTGCAGAAGGATCGTCATCAGATCCCTTTCCTTTATCAGGAGCTTTAGATTTACACTCCCTTCTGAAGTGCCCTTCCTTTTGACATTTCCAGCACACCACCTTTGTAGGTTTTCCTGGAGATTTAGATCTCCCTCTAGATTTAGATCTCCCACTCGATGACTTATTTTTGTTTCTGTTCTGGGACCGTCCTCGTACAGACAAGGCATCACCATTCTGGTTGTCCATATTTTTCTGTCTCATCTCCTCCGTCAGCAAGGCTGAGACTATTTCATCAAACTGCAAAGCAGTTGCATTTCTACCTATTGCAATAACCAGACTATCCCACGAGTCTGGTAGAGAACACGACGAACTGATGCACTTATCTTCATCTGAAATTTTAATATCAACAGATGATAACTGAGTTACCACAGTATTAAACGCATTTAGATGCTCTGTCACTGAGTCTCCATCTTTCATCCTTCGGTTATACAGCTTTTTTTGCAGGAACAGTTTGTTCACCAGAGACTTAGATTGGTACAAAGTCCCTAACTTGTCCCACAGAGCCTTCGCCGTAGCTTCCCCTGATACATTCAGCAATACTGAATCTGAGACACACAATCATATTGTGCTCTTTGCCTTCCAATCCAACTTCTTCAATTCTTCATCGGTCATTCCCGTTGGTTTAGTACCCGGATCTACCACAATCCTCTGATCTTTATCCACCAACAAATCCTCCATCTTGAGTTTCCACAACTCAAAACTCTGACCATTGAACTTCTCACACTCTATCTTTCCGCTGCTCGCCATCTTCTTTCACCACCAGAATCGATCTCGCAGATCTCCCACTGAACAGGGTCTACCACAGGCTCGAGCGAAACCCCTCAGCAATAAAGGCATTCCCTTGAAGCCAAAACAGCTTCGATACCACTTGTAAGGACTCTGGACACCACATATCTCCACAATGGTATGATATTGTCCACTTTGGGCCTAAGCCCTCATGGATTTGTTTTTGGGCTTTACCCCCAAAAGGCCTCATACCAATGGAGCTATTTGTCCATCCTTATATACCCATGATCCTCCCCAGTTCTAGTCAATGTGGGACTTTGGTCATATACCCAACACCTCCTCGAATGAAGAAGGTTTGGTATCTACACACTCCCTAACTAGAGCCATGTAGCTAGTGTACCGCTCGGGCGACCTCCTCTGTTTGCGCTGAGAAGATGGCTATGCCACATTCTCCCGCGCATCCAGCATCAACCTGTTAGCTTCCCTTGAGCATTTCCGCCCATCTCTGGAAGTCCTAGCATGAGTGGATGTCTCCACTCCCGGATCCTCTGCATGCAGCTACTCCGCATCAATCTGAGGCTCCTCCTCCTTAGGAACTAAAAGTTCCTCCTCTGCATGCAACTTGAGCTCCCTCTCAAGTGATAATTGCATGGCTTTCCGCTTGTTGAACTTCAGATCCCTGCGTACCACTGTCCTCTGACTAGTAGGCAGGTACACCGATAGTTGTGGGGTGTATCCGTGTACCCCACAAGTATTCCCAACTCAGCTATTGGATCCAACTTCTTCCGGGCATATTTGGTCACATGACAGTAAACTGATGATCCAAAGTTTCAGAAGTGACTCACATTTGGTCACTTCTCGAAAAAGGCCTCCATAGGTGTCTTCATTCCCAGTATACAGTGCAGGCTTCTGTTCTGCAAGTATATTGTTGTATTGCATGCCTCAGCCCACAAATGCAGTGGTCGGCTTTGGTCATGCAACATCGCTCGAGCTACTCCCACAATCAACCTATTCTTCCTTTCGGCCACCCCATTCTGCTATGGGTTATGGGGTGTTGTCAACTCCTGTTTAATTCCTTTTGCAGCGCAGAAGTCCTTAAACTGTTGGGAGACATACTCTCCACCATTTTCGCTACGCAAGGCTTTTATTTTCTTTCTAGATTCTTTCTCTGCCAAGGCTTTAAATTCACAAAACCTCAAGAAGGTCTGATCCTTCTTTTGCATAAAGTAGATCCAGCATCTACGAGAAAAATCATCAATAAAAATAACATAGTACCTTTGTTTAGTGGTGGAGGCCGTAGAGAAAGGTCCACAAACATCTGAGTGAACTCGCTCCAGGATTGCTCCAACTCTACTATCTCGATCAGGAAAGGAAGATTTCGCATACTTACCCAGGTACAACCTTTGCATGTATTCGTCTGCTCCAATTTTCCCTTGGGTAGTCTGGTAGAAATCTACTGCATGATCTTCAAGGCTCCATGGTGTAAGTGGCCTAGTCTTCTATGCCATAGCTCGCCAACATCTTGGCTGTGCACCATCTCAGCTTTGGAACTCAATGCAGCACAGTCGTCTACCTCTAGCTTATAGAGATTCTTTACTCGAATCCCAATTTGCTTGGTCTGTCCAATACCAATATGCCTCAGGAATACCTTTCCTTTACTAAAGACTACATCATAGCCTTTATCTTCTAGCATAGCAACAGACACAAGATTTTTCTTCAGACCTGGTACATACTTTACATCAGTTAAGGTGAGGAGAGCTCCATGCTCCCTCTAAAACACAACTGTACCTTCACCTGAAACATGGTACTTTCCATCATCACCCATCTTGATCTATATCTGGAGATTCGTCTCCTCCAAGGTACTGAAAAGATTCTTGTCACCTGACATGTGGAATGAAGCTCCACTGTCCAGGTACCAAACACATCCCACTATGGATGAAACCATGCATGCAATAAGCGAGAAATCCAACTCAAACTGTGAGGCCAGTGCCTCACCATCAGATCCCTTCGAGGAACCCTTATTGAATTTCTTCTGTGGACAATTCGTAGCATAATGGCCCAGTTCATGATAATGAAAGCATCGCACTTTTGATTTGTCAAACTTCTTCCCACCATAGGAAGAACTAGATTTGGGATGGGACGCCTTCCCTTTCCCTTTCCTCGCCTTACTCACTAAGGCTAGATTTTCCTCATCATCTTCTTCTTATCTCCTCCTACATCAAATCCGACCAAAGTCGTTCCCAATCTGGTAGTTTTCTCTTCCATTAACCGAGTCTTTGTAGCTATGCCAGCTCTTAAGAAGATTGAGGAGTGCAAGACTCACCATGTCATCATCAAAAATTGTGATCCCTACACTTCCAAGCTCATTCCTGCAGGTGGTGAGCTTGTTCAGATTTGTAGAGATCGTGTCGCCCTTTTCACACTTGATTTTTTGAATCTTGTCTTTCAGCACCAGCTTCCTCTGATCGTTGTTGTTCTGATATAGATCTTTCAATGTTTTCCACATCGAAAACAATGTCTCCTTCCCATGGAGGCTCAAGACAATGTGGTCTCTAACTCCCTCCAGGAGGATTCTCCTTGCTCTAGCCACAAATTTCTTCCATTCCACCAATTTGGTAGCATCAGTCAGCTTGGGGACTTCTTGATCAATGAAGTCCTTTATACCGTTACCCTCTAATACTTCTTCCATGTGATCCTTCCAGGCTATATAATTCGAGCTGCCATCAAGGGCATACTCGAGTCTTAAACCATTGAACGCCATTGGTGAAATTGAGATGTGATAAGAACTCGAATTCTATTTAGGAACTTCTAACTTCGAACTTCTCCCTTCTTGTATATTGTTCTTTGCTTTGATCACCTTTGCTCTGATACCATGTAGAAATTCCCACTGTAGATCAATAGATTGTGCAATATACTAAAGCAAAATACAAGATCTACTTCTACAACAAACTTTGCGGAAGCTTAATCGAATATGAGCAAGATCAATTAGAACACATATAACTGAGAATGAGAAATCAATCACACATAACATAGAAGAAATAACCTAGGGAAAGCCTCAGCTTAAAACCCCCAATCTTTGTATTATCATACAAGTGGAAATATGTTCAAGTTACAAAAAAAATCAACTCTCAAGCTATCCTTCTCTCTTTGCAATAAAAAACAATACAGCTCATAGACTAAGTAGACACTAGATATGCCTTTCCTGAGCCCTCTAAGCCTCCTATTTCCTTACGCAGTTTTTCTTGGGGTCCAATGATGTCACATGTGTGAATTGTCCTCATCACACTCACTAAACTGAAAAAGTAACTACGAAATCTCCAAGGACTGAATTCCTTCTGCATGCAAGAGATATTCACAATGGAATATTCCTGCAACTGATAGCACATTGTCCCTCCATCTGATCTCAATTGGGTCTCTGTTTGAACTGACATGCATGAGTTATTTATGAGAGAATATTTAGTTATCTAAAGTGCAGCAGTTACATGCATGCATGCATTAACTAACTGAACTGACAATTAATTCAACAAACTGTTTGAATTAATCTAACTAAACTTGACTCAGTTAACTGAGCCAACTAATTACAACTCAATATTACAACTCATCCTTATCTCTTTAACTGATGGATAAATCCTCAATCATTGGAGAAAGCTGTTGCATGTCCACATAGACTTCATGTTGATTTTCTACAACTAATTAACTCAAGGTGAATTTAATTAATTTTTACAAACAACTGCTAAGATCAAATTCAAATTTTTACTTCTCTATTTTAGTTCAGGGACTAACTAAAATAGGAAGGTACTCTAAAATGCTATTTATAGTAGTACTAAATTTAGCACTTCTATATTTAGCATTTCTTGTTGCTATTTTCAACACACAGAAGCCTCAAAGCCTCGGTGGGATTGGGGAGTGGAACCAATAATTTCGTAGAACTATCCCCCTTAAAACTCCTCCTATGTTGGCTTACCCACCTGGGCATTCCATTGGTTCAGATCTTCGTGGATCTGATGAATATAATTAAATGGTACAACAGTGTGAGCAGATGCCAGAATTACATTTTATACCCATTGTTAGAAGAAGCAAAACACCTAAAGTTAATTTTTAATGATTTTTCCTTATGCCATATATACAGGGAACATAATGACACAATATATCGGCTTTCTAAAGTGGGTCTATAACAAGATATGGACAGTTGGAGAATAGAGGAAGCATACCGGGATGAGATCCATGCGTCAGATCAAGCACCATATGCATAATGTTGACATATAACTCTAGTTTTTTCATAGGCTTCCAATTTATGATAGTTATTTAGCCTTTCAGTTTTAGACTCGTACATAGCAGAACAATTTGTTTTTTTTTTACTTTTACTTTATTGGAATATGTCAATGAACTGGTATAAAACTTTAACTTATAACTGAACACATTCCTGTTTGGGTTGTTTCCTCAATGAGGAGGCCTGGGAATGGCTCAGAACATATTTCTTCAGACTTTGATAAACATCTGATATATGTTTTAGATGGTTTTGGTTTTTGTTGATAAATTGTCACCGACAACTGATCCTTTATCTCATTTGGGTTGTTTTCCTCATCGAGAAGGCCCGAGATAAAAGGATCAATGATTTTACTCCTGTCAAAGTGAGATGGTAGACTTGGAATATACTCAAACATCATTTCAGGACAACTCTATGATTAGATCAAATCATACAGTTAACTGAATACTTAATTGCATATACTATGTAACCTTTTATAAATCGTAATAAAGTGTTCGATTTTTTCCTTGGAAGAAAAAAATGCTAACATAGCTTAGTCATTTCAATTAGGTGTGTGTAGGCACATACATGTATATATATTTATACCAACAACTTCCTTGTTTAATGTGAAGCCAAGCAGTCATACAACAAAACAAGTCTGGCTTAAATTGTAACATTGGACACCTCAAATTTTTTTTAAGAACAATAAGGAAAAGTGACAAGATACTTTGCAATAATTATTGATGGTTTGCATCGATCTCTTGTCCACAGGTTGTAACTTACAGAGACAAGGTCACACAATGGTGCTTAGTTGAATATGTGAATCACTGGGAGGAGGACCAAATCTTTACTTCTTCAAAGTAGTCCAAGATGGCTGGCATTTTAGGATCTTCAAGCCTTACGAACTTAACCATAGAAGTCGTGTTGCTACACATATCACGGAGTTAACATTCCATATGGTTGCAGAGCTGCCTCATATGTTGCATCAGTGGCCTTTAGAGCCCTAAAGAAACAAAGATTAATTCATTCAGACCTTGTGGTTGCATTTCAAAACCGATGTAGGAGAGAAATAACGAAAGGTGCAACATGGGTTCTAAGCCGAGCGGCTACTGCAACAACAACCAGGTTGAAATACGAAGAAAACCTTTTGGCAGTGCTTGATGAGGAGATTTGATGTGCGATTGAATCAGACCCTCCCACGCAGGATGTCAAACTTGAGGGCAGCATACCATTTGAGATAGAAGATTTGCGAGGCGTTCAGACGATTACACTCTGGAGGAAATATGGTAATGAGGAAATCAAGGTTGAATTTATTTCCGTGGATGTTGATGACAATAACGGTGAGGAAGGTAGTGGAAGTGATAACACGTCAGGGGGTATGCAAGTGAATTTAACGGTCATTGTCACCAAAGGAGGAGGTCCTTTCCTCAAATTTATTTGCATTGGGTATTCCAATGAGGTTCCAATTGAGGGCATGGCTATCAAGCATAAGCAACCGACAAAAGCAGAAGCAGTTGGTCCAATTTCATATTAGGGACCTCCCTTCAACGACTTGGACGAGAATTTACAGAAGGGATTCCACAAATACTTAGAAGTGCGAGGCATCACACCTAGTCTATCAAATTACTCGTGCGAGTACATGATAAATAAGGAGAGCAAGGAGCATACCAATTAGTTGAAGAATGTTAAGGAATTTTATTTTAAAAAAGAGAGTTAATGTTCCATATGTCTCATAAACGTGTGTCATAGAATATATTTATTCATATCCTATAATCTACCCTCGTAGCCTCACCCAATGCGATGAGTCGACTGCTCGACTTTTCATTACATCAGCTGTGGCAACAGACATACATTCCTAAAAAATAATTCAACCAATCATCAGGTTAATAATAACATTGATCCTGTAATAAATAAACACCTCACAATTATTGCTGATATTAATAATTTCATAGATTTTGTTCATAATAATAAAATGATAACCATACATCCCCGATGCTAGCCATGGAAATATCTGGAGATTCAAGCCATCGTGTTTTAATCTCTGCACAAAAAATTGATTCATCCACCATCCCTCTCAACAACATGCACTCAATTCACAAGAAAAACCAAGGAAATGAACATGATTTGACTAAATTGAATTTTCTAGACTTAGCACAGAATCAAACGATGTTTACAAAACTCGACTCAATAAATTCAAATCTGCCTATTTCTACGCAAAAGAATAATAATTTCGCTAAAATAATATGTGAGCCATCAATGCAATCCATAATATTTATGCTGCACTCAGAATCTACTCCACACCGTGGCACGCAGAAAAAAATAATTGAATACTTTTGTCCAACCACATAACCCTAATTCTAAATGTGTTGATTTATTACCTCCAATCTCAGTATAAATGAACACCTACACTCTCATTGATTTTCGTTGTGGTTTGGGGAACTGTGGCTCTCTAACCACTATCTTTGTGCCACCATATGTGAAAGATCCTCCACATTGAGCATAAATATGTAGCAATAATTAGACATCATCTTGCAAGCTCTCTTATAACATCAACGTCCAACTTAGTGGGATCTGTCACCTGCACTTGATGGTAGATACCGTCCAACTCCTTCGTAAACTTATCCATAGAGCTCGCCTACACCATCTTTCTCCTTCGACAATCATCTTCGCTAAGAAATTCGAAGTCATAGACCGTGAATCTACACATTGACTCGAGAAGTGAAGCCCTAAAGCTATCATAGTTCTCATTAGGCCACTAAGTTTATCTACTGTGACAGCCTGATTTTCTTTTTTGTCGATCTTGAATATTATGAAGATATATATCATCTTTCTTTGTTTGACCTCGCCTAGATCTGTTGATTCTAATGCCTCCATATCATTCATTGCTTTAATCTTTTCAAGGATTATGTCCACCGATGCTATGAGGTAACATATATTCCACACGTTGTATAGGAGCTAGAGATGGAGGTAAAGTATAACACACAACGCATGAGTAGGAGTTAGAGGTAACATATAACACATATTAAACCTAACATGACTTTGTGTAGGAGTTGAAGTTGGAGGTAACGTATAACGCTATTAAAACTACCACGACTTGTGTAGAAATGTAACATATATAGCATGTGCAAGAGCTGGCTATTAAACCTAAGCCTAACAAATAAAATACAGATGCCTCTTATGTGTAATCCATTGATATTTACATTGTCCATCAATTACGAATTCTGCTCATTCAATCTATATCACACCTTCCTTACTGTCAATACTATATATGGGACTGTCAATACTCATTATCAGGATTTCTGACTCTTGACATTTATGCTCCATTCTTCCTTTTCCTTGTGTTAGATATTTTGCAGCTATTCATATCTTACCATTGTATATAGAGCTCATTCTGAGTGCTCAATTCTCTTTTGAATCCCATTTCTTTCTTTGAGATGCTTGCTTACAATGCAAGTTTTCTTGAATAAATTTTTTTGTATGTGATTTATGAGTGCTAGTGATGTCTCGGTCCTTTTTTTTTTAATAGCAAGCAGTGATAGCCTTTTGTTCAACATCTTGTTGTTCCGTGTATTTTGATCATTTTTTTTTTAATGCCCAAGAATTTCATCTCAGTGATTGTAGAAAATAGATATGGCGATACGTTGTATTTGAATGCCTGTCCGTTTGCCCACTATAAGATATATGTAACAAATCTTCTACATCTTGAATCAATATGAAGAATGTTCTATTTCAATTTGAATGTTAAGCTGTTGATGTATTGATTTTTCATTCGAAACCTCATGAGATGGTGAATCCTCATATGATCTTCATCTTCAACTATGTTGTTGGTGTTTTTCAAGAGGTTCCTTTTATTGAGGATACATACATTTTAACTCTTCTTGCATCCAAATATTTATTTTCACAATAACGGACCTGAAGGACTTAGAGAAATCCTAGTGATGCAGTGAAATTGGTACAATATTTGATTACTTGTTGGAATAGAAGTCATCACATGGAGATTTCCAATAATTAGCTTCTGATGTAGATCTCATGATGCTTCATGATGAATGCATCTATAGACTAGACATAAACATATACAGAGTCTGCTCCTCCGCTTGATGGAAATATCTTTGCTTTTGCTTCCATGTTTTATATTTAGATGGTTCTCAGGTTTTTATACATCAAATATTTAACCGGGATCATCGTAATGTACATTGATGCCTTTAAAGAATGAAGAATTTTGAAAAACATTGATGATGCAATTTCACAATAAGTTATGCTTAACTTTCAACATGATGTGCAATTGTCTTAGCATTATTAGTATTGTGTCTACTTGTAGAAATTTATTTACATGTTTATGCATTAGATATATACATGTGAAGAAAAAATAATAATTGAATAATGGAATTTTGAATGGTGAACTTGATTGATGTTGATAGCTCCTAGAGAACACGACATGATTTCCCACTTTGGTGATGCTTTTGTTCTTGCTACTTCTTTAACTGCTTCAAATTCTTATCATGATCATAAGATTTGTGTTCCTCTTCATTACTCCTTCTTGCTCCTATGATCTCCCCCTTAGATCGTGCTTGATTTCATATACTTTGCAGTATTGTAGGTTCTTCTTTTGAAGGCACATTAGTGAAGAGAGTCTGTAGGTACTATCCCTAGCTTGTTTCTCAGAGATTCAAATGGTTCTTTAACAAGGGGTTTTGTAAATATGTCTGCTATTTGTTACCTTGTGGGTATGTACTCCATCTTCATTGTTTTCTCATACACTTGTTATCTGAGAAAGTGGTACTTTATAGGAATATGTTTAGTCTTTGAATGGAGCACATGATTTTTTGAAATGCTTATTTCACTTGTATTGTCGCACTTGATAGATATAGGCTCATTAAAATTTACCTTCACATCTTGTAGTGTTTGTTTCATCCACATATTTGAGTGAAACATGCTGCAGTTGCTATGTACTCAGCTTCTGCGATAGATAGAGACACTGATGCTTCTTTTTTTCTTAGCCATGCCACCAATGATTCTCCTAGATATAATGCACTACCGCTTGTACTTTTTCTGTCATCCACACAACTCGCCCAATCTACATATGTGTATGTTGTCAAAGTAAAATTTTTACCTTTTGGATACTATAGACCATAGCTTGTAGTCCCCTTCAAGTACCTAAATATTCTTTTCATTGTGAACAAATGACTTTGTTTAGGTGTTGATTGATACCTTGCTACTAATTCGACTGCCAACATTATATCTCGTGAGAAGTCGTTAGGTATAATATACTTCCTATAATAGATCTATATTTCTTTTGTTCCACATCAGGTGATTCATCATCTGCACATAGCTTACATCCCGTAGTCATGGGGGTTGAGACAGGTTTACAATCTTCCATTTGAAATATTTTCAACATATCTCTGAGATATTTCTCTTGAGAAATGAATATGCCTCCAGGGTTTTGTAGGATCTGGAGCCATAGGTAGAAGGTAAGTTCTCCAATCATAGACATTTTGAACTCAATCTTCATCTCTTCAACAAACCATTCTATTAGATGATGCTTATTGCTGCCAAACATAATATCATCTGTGTACACAACTATAATTAGTAACTCATCTCTATTAGCCTTAATGTATAGATTACTATCACCTCCTCCTCTCTTGAACCCTTGTTTTTGAAGGTACTTGTCCAGTCTAGAGTACCACGCCTGAGGTGCTTGTTTAAAACCATATATTGCTTTCTTTAACCTGCATACATAATTAGGCTTATCTGTCAATGAGAAACCTTCAGGATGTTCCATATAGACTTCTTCCTCAAGATCACCATTTAGGAAAGCAGATTTCACGTCCATTTGATACACCTTGAAATCATTGTAGCATGCAAAGGCGAAAAACATCCTGATTTCCCCCAATCTTATGGCTAGTGCATGAAAGGTTTCTTCATAATAAAATCCTTCTATTTGTGATTACCCCTTACACACGAGCCTAACTTTGTTTCTAACAAGTTGACCCTATTCATTCATCTTATTTTTGAATACCCATTTTATGCCAATGATATTCTTTCCGAGAAGTCTTGGTGTTAGTTCCCGAGCCTTGTTTTTCTCAATTTTGTCTAATTCCTCATTCATAGAATCTATCCAAATTTTGTCTTTTCTTGCGTCCTCAAAGTTCTTTGGCTCTATCTGTGACAACATGGCTATATGAACTTTCTCAAATTTTTCTGCTAGTTGCCTCCTTGTTTGTACTCCACTTTTATCTCCAATAATTTCGTTTTCAAGGTGATTTTTTTTAGTGTATCTTGAAGGTCCTTTTGGATGAGTCTCAGCATCGTCTAATTATTCATCTTTTACTTCATTCTCCTTACTGATATGATGATGATGATCTAGAGGACTGATAAAACCTATGTTATTGTTCTTATTGAGTAACTCTTCATCAACCTTTACAACTATGCATTCCACAATCGTATGCATTCTTTTATTATAGCACCTACATCTCTTATTTTCTGACGAATAACCCAAAAATATCCCTTCATCAGTTTGAGCATCAAACTTTTCCAAATTTTCATCATTATTTTTTATATAACTTTACTTCTGAATACTTTAAAATGTTTGATTGTTGCTTCCTGTATCACAGTTCATAAGGTGTCTTATCACAATTTGGTCTAAGATGTGCTTGATTGAGAATGTGTACTGTTGTATGCACTGCTTCTGCCCAATAGGTTTGAGAAATGTCTCTCTGTGACTCCATTTTATTGTGGTGTGTCTGCAATAGTATATTGTTGTTTTATCCCAAATTTTTTACATAGGTCTATAAACTCATATGATGTAAATTCACCTCCTGTGTCTAAAATTATGCACTTTATCTCACACCCTGTTTGATTTTCTTCCAACCTCTTAAATGTTTTAAATTTCTCAAATGCTTCTGACTTATTTATGAGAAATGCCACCCATGTTAATCTTGAATAGTCATCGATTACAAACATGAAATATTGTTCTCCTCCTGGTGCTTCTGTTCTGGAAGGCCCACATTGATCCATATGAACTAACTGCAAGGGCTTACTACTTGATAGATTATCTTTGACTTTGAATGTTGTTTGTGTTTGTTTGCCCATTTGACATGACTTGCAGATAATGTTTTGAGGCCTTTTTATTGTTGGTAGATCTCTAACTTCTTTCTTCTTGCTGAGTTTGATGATGTGATCAAAGTTGAGATGCCCCAATCTCCTATGTCATAGCCAGGATTCATCTTGTTCTCTAATGTAGCATTCCTCATTCTCTTCTTTCAATATATATATATTATTTGCAGTTCGAACTCCTTTAGCGAGAACCTTTCCTGAAGATGTTGACCCGATTTCACAGTCTTGAGCTCTAAAAATAACATCACAACCTTTGTCGCACTTATGACTTACACTTAACAAGTTATGTTTTAGACCATCTACAAATAGTAAATCTTGAGTCTTTCCTATTCCATTATTTAGATTGATTGTACCCTTTCCTCTAATTCTTCCTGCTTCATCATTACCGAATGTGACATTTCTAGAGCAGGCACTTTCCACATACCATTTATTATTTTGATCTTGAGCATACAGAACTAAGTCACACTTGTCAAGTTTCTTTTCTTCTTCCTTCTTTCTACATTGCATGCATCCAATTGTTTTATACATATTATGAGATGTTAACCTATTGTCTTTAAGATTATATTCATATGACTTATGCCCAAAATTGCGACAATAGAAATATTTAATGATATCAAGGAGTGGAGAAAATGCATTTTTGTTTAGATTCATATTTGTTTTAATGTTTGTGAATCCATTCTTCCTCATCTTAAAGTTTTCAAAATCAATTCTTTTGACATAAGATCTACAATTTATGGCTTTATGTCCAAATTTTTTACAGTAATAACAATATCCATAAAACAAATATATGTACCTGGTAGTGGATGTTGTTTGTGAATCTAACCAACTTGACATGTGATAACTCTATCTTCAGAAGAGGTGTAGTTTCTGATAGGTTGAGTATTGATTGTCCATTTATCTTGCCTTCTGTACTACACTTGTACTATTCCTTCGCAGTTGTTCACTTGATGTTGAAGTGTTGCTCAAATTTTATTCTTAGATTGATGTGAGTTGTCATCCTCTCTCTTAGAATCTTTTACAAAGGTGATTGTCCTTTTATCCTCTGCCTTAAATTCACTAGATTCTCCTTCATATCCTAACCCTGTCTTTATGAGTAGAGACCTCTGAGAATTCAATATTACATCCAATTTTTTAGATCCTTTTATCTCTAAATATTATGTTTAGTTCAGTTTGAGTTTTCTCTAGTTTTTTCTTTAGACATACCACCTCTTCCTTTAGTTTTTCACACTCCTGGTTTTTCTCATTTATTTGCTACAGTGAAATGTCTTCCACCTTATTTGATTCTTCAAGTTCAACTTTCAACTTGTTAATGTCTTCTAAATTTTATTCTTGCTTTACATATTTTAATAGAATTTCTTTCTGCTTTCTATTCTTTAGTTTAAGCCTTTCTATTTCATCTAGGGCATTGATTAACTCCCCCTCAAGGTCAAGCTCACCTTCCTCTTATTCTTTATATTCCTGACAATCGTTTTCAAGTTCTTCCAAGGCCATTAGTATAAATTCACTTGTTCCATATTCACTAGAGGATTCGTTAGAGCTTTTAGACCCATTGCTATCTTCTTGAGCATAGAAAATTTTCTTTTAGAATTGTCTCTCTTTCTGCATTTTGTTAGATTTGTGCTTCTCTTTCCCTTTAAACTGATTTCGATATTTCTTAAAAGGGAATTTTGATGCATAGTTTCCCTCTCTTTCACAATTAAAACACTTAAATGGAAGTTTTCCTTTATACTTACCTATGCCTTTCTTCAACCTTCTGATGAATTTTGCTTCTTCTTCATCAGAACCTGAGCATGACCGCTCTTTTTCTTCTATGGGCTTGTCTACCTTGAAAGTTTCCTCTCTACTGGTTGCCTTTCCTTTTGGAATTCTCATCTCATATGCTATCAAAGAGCCACGTAATTGATCTGTATTCAAGGTATCCAAGTTTTATGTTTATTCTATAGTTGAAACCTTAGGATTGAATTTAGAAGGTAATGACCTCAAAATTTTTTGAACTATTACACTTTCATTGATTGTTTCACCTAGACCCAACATGATATTCACAACTTCATCAAATCTTAAAAATAATTTAGCTATATCCTCATCTATAGTCATTTTTAACGTTTCAAACTGAGTTTTATACACTTGTAATTTGGCCATCTTCACCTTTTTATCTCTTTCATGAAAATTTTCTAATTTATCCCAAATATCTCTAGCTGTCTCACAATGCATTACTTTGATAAATTCATACTCACATAGACCACTCAGAAGTGCATTCATAGCTTTTGCATTATCTATAAAGTTTAATTTAACATTTTTATCACTAGTTGTTTCCTTTGGTTCTTCATACCCCATTAACACAACAGACTAGACTTCTATTCCTAGAGACATTAAATAAGTATTCATTCTTACTTTCTAGAAGGCATAGTTTGTACCGGTAAATAGAGGGGCCTTGTTTGTTGAGCATCCTTCTTGACTAGCCATTTTGTTTACTTAGTACCTCCTTCCAATTGTTAGAATGCTACTGAAGGAACTTGGCTTCGATACCAATTGATATTTAAGATGGGAAATTACTGAGGGGGGGGGGTGATTTAGTAATTTAATTATTTATTTTTGCTCAACTTAATCTTCTTCTTATGCAGTTAATGACTTATGTTTCTGCTCAATAGTTATTGTATTCTTTTTGAAGATTTCAAGGAGAGTGGTTTGTTGATATGTTTATCAAGAATTCAAAGCATTCACACAACATGCAAGAATCAAACACATGAAGACACCAGATATAAGTGGAAACCCTGAAGGGAGAAAACCACGAACTTTAGGCTGAAAGTGATGTGAAGGAAATATGATACTACTTTCTACATCAGATTTTTGTAGGTTGCAACCTGCAAGAAGCTCCTACCTCAACAGAATCTTCAACTCCCACTAGCTTTCTGTAGGCTACAACCCACAGGAGGCTCCTACCTCAACATGCTACAACATGTTCTTTTTCAAGTTGCAACATAGAAAATAACAGAAATTTCTCAAGTCACAACTGTTGGTTACCTCATATCCAATTCTGCTGTCAAGTTTTCTACTAAACTGCTCCTTCTCTTCACTCTTCTTCTCTTCTGCTACTGCTCATTCTTTCTCTGATGCAGACCACTTCCATACAAAAAAAGAACACCAATTTCATTCCACATTTTATATTTTACAAGCAAGCCCTCTTGGTTGTTTGTATTCTTTGGAGGAATATGAAATGAAACATAGTCTCTTGGAATTCCAAAACTGCTCACAAGCTTGTCCTTTCATTTTCAGTTCATAAAATTGTTTGTAATAAAAAAATTAGAGCCGAATTAACAGCTCATTCAGGAATAATTACAAAAGACAAATCAAATTTCGATTATCTACATCTTCTATTCAAACATTTATATGTACTCCAGCTCTTGTCTCAATGTTTAGCTTTCACATTGATTAGCATAGCCTTTGTACTTCACATCACTTTCAGCCTTTTATATTCATCATTCAACATTTATGTACATTTTTTATTCAACATAAATTATCACTAATGTGCTTAGTGACATCAATAATATTTACCGACATTAATCAATCAGTTTAATCTTGATATCAATGCCAATATTGCCAACACTTTTGGATACTAGGAAATCAGGTAGTATGGCTAAAGGCATGGTGTATCCTCAATTGGTTTTGTGAAATATTTGACTGGGCACTATTATTGGAAACTCTTAGGTATATAAATAGTTATAGCACTTGACACTTCTTTGTCCTTATGGCCCTGAAAAACTTGGCATCTTAAATACACTAATGAAATTTCCACATCTTTGATTACAACTAGATTTTGAGAATTATGTTATTGTAGTAATACTAAATTAACAGTAATAGTCTTACTAGCTTAAAAAAGAGTATGGGTCCTTCCGCTACCATAGTGAGATATTTATCTCAAAATGTTCCTTGTGGAATGTTGATTGCCTAGCTATACCTCTCCAATAACATTTTTTTGAGGGACTTTACATTACACATTTATGATATATCCAAAAAAAGCCTCTCAAGCAACTGGTCCTATTGAGATAAGTTTGAGAGAACACCTTTTGATAGGATCTTAAGCAATCCCATGACACATACTCGCAACATGGAAATCATAGAGGATAAAGGATAAAGGAGTCAAAATCATAGATTTACAAAATAATCCTCATAATCTTGACAACTTAGTTTCCCACCTTAGAAACAATTGACAAAAGGATGTTTGACCTCTCCTAGCTTAACCAAAATGGAGCTCATTTTAGCAACATGCTAGGATATATATGTACATACTTGGGTATCAAAGTATCATAACAACACATGGGACCACCCAAGGTGGAATCTTCAAAAAAAAGAAGAGAAACACACTTACACACCATTTTTAGATACCCCTCACACATTCTCTTAGAATTTCCATTCATGACACCACTATCCAAAAGTTGACATGAAAAAGTTTGATGATTTGGATCTCTTGGGTTGGATTACAGAAATGGAAGACTATTTTTCTCTTTATGGAATTATTGGTGACATATCAAAACTTAAATTAGGTATTTTATATATGTATCTTGAATGTTGGTTGTGTCGAAAATGGTATAAAAAATTCCATGGTAGCTACATTTCCTAGAGCCATTTGGTGAAAGCCATCTATGCTCATTTTGAAACAATCTATACTAAATCTGGCCTACAAATATATGATAATGCAAATATACCAAATAATTGCAAATAATCCCAAGAGAAATACACGGACAAATTATAAAAACTCTAGATCTTTATTAATAAAACCCTTGAGGTATGGTAACACCATACAGTTACTCCTTAAGGAAGGAGATCACTCCACAAGTCATCGCTTGTCAATACAAAACCAATACTTGACCTCCTCAATGGGGAGTCTCTAGCCTCTATATAGGCTTCATACATACAATACGGTGGGTATCTCAATACCATATATCCAATACTATGGGTTTATCACATTATTTCTTAGCTACTTGTGGTCCCTTACATTATGCGGGTTAACCACTTTATTTATTAAATATGGCTCATTTATTTATTATACTTGCATATCATTATTACCTTGGGTACCTCCCTCTGTACCCCATATTGTCCCCCCAGGTATACTACATTCCACCCCCCTTAAACATGTTTCATCCCCGAAACATAAGAAGAACACAAATAATAAGATCTACTCAAAAGAGTAGTCCACTGGTACCATGCACGCGCATCTAGCCATCCTAGAGAAAGGTGAACACTTGATTTAGTTGGTGCCTCGCTCGCTTGAGTTGGAAGTTAATTCTAGTGGTTCCTCTACGTCGATGTGCTGTGGGTGGTTTATCGCAACCCTCTGTGTGTTGTCTAGGGGTTGTTGTCCTTGTTGCTAATTCTTTGCCCCCTTGTTGGATGTTGTTTAGCTGAGTGGTGCAGATGGTGAAATGATGAAGTTTTAATTGTTGGTGTATCTTTCTTCAATTTGCCACCTAATGGAGCCTGAGTGTTATTTGGTACCTGATGTGGTGCTTTCTTTTATTGCTTTTCTTTCATTATTTCTTCCATCATGGACTCCGCATCTGATGTGTCAGTACCTGCAGCATTTTCTGCTTCGGTCTCCTTAGACTCTATCTGTTTACTGATGGAAATATCCTGCAATGTAATTTTCTTCTTTTATACCAGAGCTTCATGAATTTCTTCTGCACATTGATATTGATAGTACCAATGGAGTCCATCCAAGGGTGTCCCAAAATAATATCCACATCAATCATATTTAAAGCATAAAAATTGGAATGCAACACATACTTATCTAGAGAAATCTTCAAATCTTTATAAACTTGCACCTCCTCATTATCAACTTGTGTGCGCTCCATTTGTTTTGTTGGGACTTGCAATCTTTTAGCCAAATGATCATTCATAAAATTATTCTTGCAACTAGGATTGATAGATACAATGATCTTCTATCTCTGAATAGATCCATGAACTTGTAATAAGAAGATACCAATAGAAAATAACCCATTATGTTTCTCATTATCCTGTTTTCTAGCATGAGACCATTTTTCCAAAAGGACTTTTTCAAGTTCTTCATTGGGAAGGCTTACCAACTTCTTTTTGTCAAGTGAGTCCCACCATATGGTAGTCTCATCTCTAAAATTAAGCCATGATGTCTCTTTCCAAACTTTCAGATATATTGACTTTTCCTCTTTTAGGAATTCTTCAATGGTAGGGCCGTCACATTTTCCTGTAAATTTCCTCTTAGTAAAAGCTATGAAGAAGAATGAGGGGTTTGAAAAAATTTACCTATTTTATTGGGAAAATCTAAAATGGCCACAACTTGGTCATTATGGTACAAAGAAAACTTTTCATATCTTAAACCTAATAGGAGTGAGTATATCTATACATTGGTTAGTAATAAAAATTTTATTATATTTGGTCCATTATTAAGTAACACTAGTCTTAAGCCTGGTTTAGCAATTCCCTCTGAAGAAAATTTATTGAATAAAGTGGATAGACACTTTACTAAATCACTTCACAAAGTTATTTTGTATTTTATAGAAACCCTTCATCCAAAACCATTTACATTTATCCTTATATGAAAACTATGTTTCTAAAGCCAAATGGTTAAATCACTTTATAATGTCATGAATCTCATGGCTTAAGTTCATTGAAGAGATTTTTATTTGTTTTTATCAATTAAATCTGAGTGGAAATATTATTTAATGTTTTTTTTTTTTAAATGTTTTATATATAAAATTTTTGAAATTTAAATTAAATATTTACATTTTGCTTTTCTAGGTTAGAAAGTATGAATACATCCTTAGTCCTGATTTTATAGTAACCATTACAATCTTACAACATAGTTTCATTTCCATTTTTATTATATATTTTTATTTAATTTTGCTTAATTTTTAATTAATAAATTTAAAAAATTTAATATATAAACCCACATTATTATTAAAATTTATATTTTATTAATTATTTAAATTTTAATAATAATAATAAATAAAATATTTAAAAATATATCCTTTCCCGTTGGGGAGATAAACCTGTAATCTCTAAATCCCCCAACGTGATATCATTCCCATTTATGGAGCCTCCATCCAACAGGCGCGGTGTTAAGACTTGTCCGTCCTGGTATCAACCTGCGCTAAATAAAATTACATCAATACAGAAAAGGAATTGCCGAGCCTGAGGAATTTTCTGTTGTCGGAATCTGAATCTGGGTAAATGTTTTTACAATAGTCTTATTTAAATTACGGTGGAAGTGGATTTACCATTATTAAAAATTTCTGAAGCAATTAAAATTTTGAAGTTTAATAATTATATTCTGGATTTACAAAAATCCCGCCAAATTTTACCAGAATCTTACCTATGTTTCTATAATTTACCTCGAAAAATTTCCACAGAAAAAAGAAAAGGTAAAGTCAATGCAGGCCCTCAGAAAACGCCCCCGGAAAAGGGCGCATCATGAAATGGAAAAAACCAACGGCTACGTCTACCCCACCCCTCCATTCCGGTAGAATGCCGTATTAACTTTTATCAAAACCGGCCACGGCTCACGGGAATTCTAGAAAAAGTGGTTTTTCGGGAAACCTGTCACGTCACTTTCCTGTACTCATTCGCTTATTAAATTTCAATTGACAGCCACTTAATGGAAGCATTCTTTCAGTAATTGCTCACTGAAAAACCATGGATTCCACGGCCCTCTTAATCTGCAATCGAGTTTTCTTGTTCAAGAATTCGTTACAATCATGTTCTCAGCGTCCTTGTATCGCACTACGCCCTTCCGTTGCGCCAAGAGCGCTTCAAGCGTCTGCGACAAAGTCTGTTTCAGTGCCCGGCCACATGAAATCAAAGAATTTTTATGAAGTACTGGAGATAAGCCCCGCCGCAACTGCAAAGGATATAAAGAGAGCTTACAGAAAACTGGCAAGGGATTTCCATCCGGATCACGCGGCTTCTCCTCAGGAGAAAAACGAGAGTACCCAGATGTTCTTGAGGATACACAATGCGTATGCGACTCTCTCGGATCCATGTGACCGCGCGCAATATGATCGCCAGATTTTGGCCCAAATGCGGGTGCCCGTTGCACAGTCAATGTGGGACAATTCGTCCTACAGGAGGGAGGTACATGATTGTTGGCGTAAAGGAAGGAGTTGGGAAACGGATCAGTGCTGGTGATTAAGGGGTGTTTCTCATATTTTGGTTGCCATGAGGATTCATTCGGTTGCCTCGGCTCTCCACCTTCCTCTCATTTTGAGATTCAAATATTGTCTGTGTACCTTCTTTTCAATCCAAATGAAATGCAAAAAGTTGTATTATCTCCACTGATGGAAGTCTGACTATCCACCATCCTCATTCCATTGTACAGAAAGGAATACGTACGGTTTTTACATAGATTCGCTTCAAACTAGTAATTTTAACTTCCCTCATTGATCTAAATTCTACTTAGTTACAGTAATTATCTCATGGATAGAAGCATCACAGGCTTATTACTCTGCATTGGCCGAAGCAATGAGAAAGAAAGGCAATCCCATTGATGTTAAACGATGTAATTTGATGCATTAACCAAGTGTTTGAGTGGAATAGTTGCTCTCAGTCTCTCCTAATAACATGGGGTACCAAAGAGTGATGTGGATATATGAGATTGTTTATTATGAATTTTTATATCAGGAATGTTTTGAAAAAACATATCAAAAAAAATATTACAACTAGGTATAAATTCGCTCACGAAATAGTGGATAGTGGTAATTTCAGCGTGATTTTTATCAAAATCTCACAGAATTTTTGAGAAATCTGGATTATAACAGTCAAACTTCAGGATTTTGGGTGTTTAGAAAATCTAGGAGAGATTTTGAGAAATGTTACAACTGTGAAACTTCAAGATAAATGTTATAACTGTGAAACTTTAAGATTTAGAGTGCTTAGAGTGTTTTTAATGGCGTTGAATCAATTTCTACTAAATAATGATATGATATTTTTGAAAAAAAAAATGGCCAAAAAAATAACTTTCCAAGCGACTTGGCCTGGTAGACAACACCAAATGAATTAAAATATATTTGTATAGATGTTCAAATTTAAATAGCCAAAAGTTTAATTTATAAAAATATATAAAGTTTTATAGTGAATAATTATTCAATGTGAAACAATCATTTTTATCAATTACACCAAAGATGTTTCCTCTACCGGGTAGGGCTAGACTGGGCTGGGTTGGGTAAACACACTATGGTTGCACTGGGCTGCTCTGGGTAAACACGGTTTTCCCACTAAGGGCTTCATTTTCGTTCACCTCTAGCCAATTAAAATGTGAAACCTCTTCGACAATGGCGTTGGCATGGCTAAAATGATCGGTGGTGTCACTGATCTCTTGAATGTCGAACAACATTGTCGTGGTATTGGGTCTCATGGCGAAGTTCAGAATATTTCCGTTTTGCCTCACGAATCACTTGTGCAGTACAATATTATGATCAATTTTCGTAAACTGTAGAGAGTGCAAAAGCCCAATAGATAAATCAAGAGAAGGACAATGGTTGTGCTAATGAAATTGTAGGTCAAAACTTGACCATGCGAGGCACTTTGAACAAGGGAAGAGGAAGATACAATGTGTGGTACTCTTGCGACATACTTAAGCGTGAAATAGTAACATTTCAAATTGGTCGTTTTTGTCAAGTTTCTGTAACTCCGATGAGTTGACAGATCACAGACACTATAAATAATGGCAATACAATGCATGGACGTTTTGTTGGTGCAGAGGAATTAGTGTGATCAATGACAATGTTATTGTAGGTTTCTCCTTGCCTTGTCCTATCAACAAATTGTATTGGATGAATATGTCGCTAATATTTATACCATCTTCTCCATGCCTACCCTCGCTTCATCTCCTAGTCAAATTTTTTTTCTACCACACATTCAAATTCTTCTCATTATTATTTTTATTGTTATGAACCTCGTCCCATTCCCACCTCCATTGTTGTTGTCACAATGGTTAAATTGTGTAGAAAAGAAGACAAGTTTTGGTATGTGCCAGTAAAAAACTTACTCACAAAAATGGATATGCACTGGTGGTGATCCCAAGGAGGGACACACAGCTGTGATCGTTTAATTCTTTCGGTTTCGAATTAAGTTTGGTGGCAGGGTTTTGGTGTATGACTTTAATGTGGTTTATTGTATGTTGTCTGCCCTCTGTACTGGCCTCGGGCTTACAACCATGGATTATCACTTTCGCTGAGGGTGTTTGGAACTCATTTCTCCTTTGCTATGGTTTGGCTCTGTGGGTGCTCTGTGCCTTCGCCTGGTTCTTGCAATGGTTGGTAAGTATCATGCTTTGTTTGTCTCGTATGGTGGTTTGTTGTGCTTTGCTGGTTCTCTGTGGTTTGTTGGTGCTGTGCCTCTGCTCGTTCTTTATGGCGATTCACTGCTCTGGCTTTTGGAGGGTTTTAGGTCATTTTCCACCCGTAAGTCTATTTGTATCTGTCATTTGGCTCAAGCTTCATTTCTGCTTTATTTGTGGTGATTTGTAACTTTGATGTTGGGTCTGGTGACAGCCCGGCTCTATAATCACAGGTTCTTGCCTAACTACTGCATGGGACGGCTCGGCGAACTCGCTCTTAGGTAATATTCTCCTTCCAATTTCAATTTCACTCCTTGTTTTTGAGGTTCTAATGCTCTGGCTCCTTGGTGAGCAGGCAGAACGTGTCCATGGCTCTTCTGCTAGTGGAAACCCTCTATTGCGGGTCTCGGCTCTTGTCCTTCGCCATAGAATCTATCATGTTCGAGGTAAAAACTCTCGTTCCTCTTCCAGTTGGCTATTCACTGTTGTTTTGGTTTCGTGGCTCCAACTCACCACTACCCTGCTCTGTGGTGGTGTGCAAGCCCTTCCAGGGGAATGCTACTCCGCAGCTTCGTCTTGGGGACTGTTCGCGGGCTTAGAGAAAAGCCAGGTAGGGTCTTTCCATGGGTGTAGTGGTTTCTTGCTTGCTTTGTTACTTGGTTTGTCTGCAATTTCCTTGTCGCTTGCTCTTGTCTGTAATCGGTTATGCCCTTGGGGTTTTGGTTCCTTCGTATCTGTATGTGGTCTCCGAGGTGTTCATGCCCTCACTATTTGATTAGGGTCTAGCCTGTGGACTGTAATGTTTTTGGTTTGCATGGGTTTGGAACCCTCCACGATTTCCAGAGTATAGAGTTTATACAGTGAATTTTGTTGAATGAAAAATGAAAATGAAATGTACAGGAAATGCTTTAAAATGATGAATATAATAGTACCTGGGTTTTGTTTTGTTGAGGAAAAGAAAAAGGAAATATATATGTTGGTGTACCTCTGTTTGGTTCTCAGTTTGAAATGCTTCCTATTACAAAATGCTTGTCGATGCTTATTCGGATCTTTTGAATAAATGGTTTCATTGTTTTGCTTTCATTTTGATGGCTGAAACATCTATGCATAGGGAATATAATAAAAATTAATCTACTTCCTTAATGATAGTTTTTGAATTGTTTGCTACTATAGAGATTCAAATAATTGTGAATTACAACTTCTGGGCTCTCTCTCCTCTCTGGATCGCAGCCCTTCCATCCTCTCTGAATTTTCCTTTTCAATGCATTATTAGCAGTTTCTTTACAATTGAGGAATTGTTCCTCAGTTATTTTTTAGTTGTTTAACAATTTCTTCAAACAAGTCCCTAACTAATTCGATCTTGATCTTCTTGCCTAATTTTAAAAACTAACAATGGCTGAGTCAGCCTTAATTTTAAATGAAAGAAAATGAAACAGAAACCCAAAGTGTTTTCCTCTCTGTCCAGTAAAATAAAATAAAATAAAAACATTTCCCAGTTGTTGCCTCTTCACTCGGATGCTCCTGCATCAGGCTCCCGGGGTAAATTAAACTCATGGCTCCTGTCCATGAGCTCTTCAATAGAGTACCCGACACTTTGAATTTGGCCAACATCTAACCAAGAACTATCTTCAATAGGATGACCCTTCCACTTGACTAGGTACTGCAAATATTTTTTCCTTCGAGTCCATTTGGCCACCTGGGTATCTAGGATCTGTTCGATCTCTAAAGGCTTTGCTAGGGGCATTTGTTTAATCCATGAATCATTCTCATTCTGGGTGTCCCGTGTTCGTCTTTTCGAACTGTCTTCTTCATCTGCTGCAATGTAGGGGTACAGACCTGCCACATTGAAAATGGGTGAAATTCCAACACCTGGGGGTAACTGAAATTCATAAGCATTCGCAGAAAACTTCCGAAGAATCCTGCAAGGCCCAATTTTTTTCCATTTCAACTTGTTGTATTCGCCTTTAGGAAAACTGTCCTTGCGTAGGTGTGCTAATACTAGGTCTCCTACACTAAATTGTACCTCCCGCCTTTTCAAATCTGCTTTCTGCTTGTATCTTTGGTTGTTGTTTTGTAACTTTAATTTCACCTGTTCATGAAGATCGCTAATTGCCTTTGAGAAATCTTCACCATCAGCACTCTTGCGCTCCAACTGACCCAAATCCCGTAACTCATGTACTCCACATGGGTGCATTCCGTATAGGATCTAGAAAG
>APFE031521975.1:1938-18817 GCA_000404065.3 Pinus taeda | reverse complement strand
TAGCTCCCTTCCAGGAGAAGCTGGAGAACGAGAGAGAGTTGTAGCTCTTTGCAGGTTGCAGCCTGCATACTGGTAAAAGGACTGCACCAGTATATTGTAAAAGAAGTTTTCTAATTGAAAAGAAGATAGAGACGAATTGCTGCAGGTGGTTTTCACCCACATTGGGTTTCCACCTTATATCTTGTGTTCTTGTGTGTGACTGTCTTTCTGCTCTGTTTTACTGTCTCTGGTTACTGTTATTTGATTCTGCATCACAGATTAACAATCATTATCAGAAATATTAAGTAAAGTAAAAGCTTGTTTTGTATACGCGTGTTTCCTTCTGCATAATCGCGTATATATGCAGGTGCATTAAACTGAAGTAGCGTATATCAGTTGATTTTGAAAAAGGAATAATTATCTTGATAATAATGATTCACCCCCCCTCTCAGTGTTATTTCCAACACTTCGATTGGGCGAATCGTTATAAGCAAATTTCGCTTGTGTAAGCACACAATCCCACTGTCGAGAATTTTCTCCAACCAAACTCCTCAATAAATTTCCTAGACTTCGGTTCACCGCTTTGGTTTGACCATCGGTCTGCGGATGATAAGCTGAGCTGAAGTTTAGTTTGGTGTCTAAATTTTTCCATAAGGTTTGCCAAAAATGTCTTGTAAACTTAACATCTCAGTCTGAAACAATAGACTTCGGCAAGCCATGTAATCTGACTATCTCGGTGAAGAACAAATGTACTACATGTGTGGCGTCACTGGTTTTCCTGCATGGAATGAAATGTGCCATTTTGGTGGAACGATCCACCACCACCATGATAGCATCGAATCCCCGTTGTGTCTTTGGCAGACCTAAGACAAAGTCTAAATTGACTGAGTCCCATGGTTTGTTCGGAATAGGTAAGGGCATATAAAACCCTGTGTTATGGTTGTGTCCCTTTGCAAGCTGACACACTTTGCATCTAGTCACAAACCTCCGTACATCTCTGCGCATCTTCCTCCAATAGTAAAATTAGCTCAATTGATCCAAGGTCTTGTCTATGCCAAAATGCCCGGCTAAACCTCCATTATGCTTTTCCTGGATTAAGTTCTCTCTCATAGAACATTCCGGAATACACAATTGCCCGCCTTTGAACAACAACCCTTCCTGCATATTATAGTCCAGCCATGAACTATTATCTCTCAACAATAGATTTTGGCAAGCTTCATAAGCTTCCTTAAAATCTGCATCTGCCTCATACAAGTCCTTAAGATGTTCAAATCCTAATACTTGTATCGTACTTTCCTATAGGATCAAATTCCTCCTGCTTAATGCATCTACCACTTATTTGGCTTAACTGCTAATGTGTTTCAACACAAACGTAAAACTCTACAAGTACTCCACCCAGTTCGCATGTTTATGGTTCAATTTACGCTGCTGCATAATATACTGCAACATAGAATTGTTTGAAAATAAGACAAATTCTTTGGCCAACAAATAATGTCTCCAATGCTTTAGTGCTTGAACCACTGCATAAAATTCCTTGTCAAAAGACGTGTACTTTTGCTTACTTTCATTTAGTTTCTCACTGAAATAGGCTACTGGCTTGTCCTCTTGGCTAAGTACTGCACCAATCGCTGTCCCACTGGCATCACAACGAACTTGAAAAAGTTTGTTAAAGTCTGGTAATCTCAAAATCGATTTTTCAATGATTTTCCTTTTGAGCAGCTGAAAACTATTCTTTGCCACTTCTGTCCAATGGAAAGGCTGATTTGCCTTCTTAATGGTGTCCACCATGGGTGCACAAATTCCATTGAAATTTTTAATAAATTTCCGATAAAAACTCGCCAATCCATGAAAATTTCGTACCTCGAACAAACTTTTGGGAGACGACCAACTAACTATGGCTGCAACCTTTTCCGGATCCACTTTTAGTTCATTCTCTGAAATCACAAATCCCAAATAAATTAACTCTTTCTTGAAAAAAGAACATTTCTTCAAATTTATCAGTAATTTATTCTACTGCAAATTTTCCAATACATACCTCACGTGTCGAAAATGCTCTTCCTTCGTCTTGCTAAATATAAGTATATCATCCAGATATACAGTCACAAATTTACCAATGAATTCCTTCAACATCTCATTCATCAACCACATGAATGTGCTGTGGGCATTGCACAATCCAAATGGCATAACCAACCATTCGTACAAGCCTTCATTAGTCTTGAAAGTTGTCTTCCACTCCTCATCTTCTTGAATTTTGATTTGGTGGTAGCCATTTTTTAGGTCTATCTTTGAAAAGTACGTTGCTCCACTCAAACAATCCATCATATCATCCATTCGAGGTAAAGGGAATCTATACCTGATAGTAATCTTGTTAATGGCTCGGGAATCCGTGCACATTCAGCACTCACCTCCTTTCCTGGGAGCTAAAACAGTCGGAACTGCACAAGGGCTTAAACTCTCCCGAATCAGTCCTTTATCCAACAACTCCTCCACCTACTTCCATATTTCTTCATTATCCTTTAGAATCATCCGGTAGGCAGCCTTGTTTGGCAAACTAGCTCCTGGAATAAAATCAATATGGTGACTAATGCTCCGCTTCGGTGGTAATTTGTCCGGTAGGTCATCTACCACAATATCACTAAACTCTTGCAGCATGTCCTGTATCTCTTTAGGTAAGTCAGTGACTTCAGTATGGATCAATACTGGTTTTGGCCTTCGCACAACTGCATACTTCAACTCATCATCCTCCATCTGTCGCAAAAACTCTTTTTCGCCTAACAGTAATGCTTTTGTCCCACTGGTTTCTGCAGCATCCTCTTCCTTCATGGGCACTAGGGTATGCTTTATCCCATCTTTAACAAACTTGTAACAATTTGTTGCCCCGTCATGGACGACCTTCCTATCATACTGCCATGGTCTGCCCAACAGAATATGGCACACATCCATAGGCATGATATCGCAAGTCACCTTGTCCTTGTACTTGCCAATATGAAACTCTACTTCACACTGCTCATCGACCAACAGTTGGTGACCTATCTACAACCAAGATACCCTATATGGAGTTGGGTGCTTCAAATTCTTCAAACCCAATTTTCCCACCATTTCAGTAGCTACCAGATTATCAGTACTTCCATTGTCTATAATTAATTTGCAGCATTTCCCATGCAACTTGCACACAGTCCAGAACAATGATTTCCTCTGTGTCTGATCAGCTACTTCCTTAGCTGGTTTTTAATAATACCTTGTTCAACTCCAAGGCTTCCTCGGTCTCTGGCATATTTTCCACCTCCTATGGTGGTGCCTCCGCTTCATCGGGCTAAGCGACATATGCTCCCCTCTGCCCAGTTTGTTCAGTTTCAGGACATTCAAAGGACCTGTGTCCTCACTTGTGACACTTGTAACACTGATAGGCATTTCCTTTGCCTCTGCCATTACCTCTTCCTCACTGGTATGACCTTCCTCCTCTGATGTTACCTTCCCTTTCACTCTGTCCTGAATTATTTGAACTACTACCCTCATTATTGATGTTGGTAGTCCTACCTCTACCAAAGATCTGTCCCCGACCTCTACCAGAACCACGTCCTCTTCTGGCATTTTGTTTCCTAGCAATCTTTTCCTCCGCCTTCAAAGCACTATGATAAGCTTCCTCTATGGTCTTAGGGGAAAGAATACTAATTTCGTCTAGGATCTCCATTCGTAGACCATTTACAAACCTCGTTGTTTTCTCAGGGTTATTTTCAACATAACTAGCTCTCAGGTTAACTTTATAAAATTCTTCAGTATATTCCTTCACGGTCATCATTCTCTACCTCAGGTTCTGTACTTGTCTATAAAGGGCAGTTTGATAATATTTAGGTAGAAACTTGCTCTTCATTCTAGCAACCATCCTATTCCATTTTTTAATCAATGGTTTGTTTAATCTCCTCCTTTTTTCCTGTACACTGTCCCACCATAGTGCTGCATGTCCCTTCAATTTGGTGACATCAAACATGATCCTCTTGTCTTAGCTAATTCCTTCATACTCAAAATATTTATCTAGTTCACTTATCCAGTCTAACAATGCCTCTATGGACAAACTGCCATCATAATTAGACAACTCCGGTCTTGGCTTGCTACTAGCCAACAAAACTAACCTCAATAGTTTAATTTCTGGTCCTTCGTCATTTGACCCATTTGTCGTGGCTATGTTTTCCTCCTCACTGCCATCCCCACCTTCTAGATCTCTACGCCTTTCTGCTTCCACTGCTGCCAAACGTGCAGTTAAATTCCTAATTTCTTCTCGTAACCCTTCATCTGCTACTCTTTTGATGGCTCTTCCTGAACCCCTTCTTCCTACCTCCATCTTTACTGAGAGAGAGGAACAATCTGTTCTGATACCAAAAATTGGTGGCGATCCCGAGGAGGGACACGTAGTTGTGACCGTTTAATTCTTTCAGTTTCGAATTAAGTTTAGTGGCAGAGTTTTGGTGTATGACTTTAATGTGGTTTATTGTATGTTGTTTTCCCTTTGTACTGGCCTCGAGCTTGCAACCATGGATTATCACTTTCGCCGAGGGTGTTTGGAACTCATTTCTCCTTTGCTATGGTTTGGCTCTGTGGATGCTCTATGCCTTCGCCTGGTTCTTGTGATGGTTGGTAAGTATCATGATTTGTTTGTCCCATATGGTGGTTTGTTGTGCTTTGTTGGTTCTCTGTGGTTGGTTGGTGCTGTGCCTCTGCTTGTTTTCTGTGGCGATTCACTGCTCTGGTTTTTGGAGGGTTTCAGGGCATTTTCCACCCGCAAGTCTATTTGTCTCTATCATTTGGCTCAAGCTTCATTTCTGCTCTATTTGTGGTGATTTGTAAGTTTGATGTTGGGTCTGGTGACGGTTCAACTGTATAATCACAGGTTCCTGCCTAGCTGCTACACGGGACGGCTCGACGAACTCGCTCTCAGGTAATCTTCTCCTTCCAATTTCAATTTCACTCCTTGTTTTTGAGGTTCTAACGCTCTGGCTCCTTAGTGAGCAGGCAGAACACGTCCATGGCTCTTCTACTGGTGGAAACCCTCTGTTGCGGGTCTCAGCTCTCGTCCTCCGTCGCGGAATCTATCCTCCTCCAGGTAAAAACCTTCGTTCCTCTTCCAAGTGGCTATTCACTGTTGTTTTGGTTTCGTGGCTCCAACTAACCACTGCCCTGCTCTGTGGTGGTGTGCAAGCCCTTCCAGGGGAATGCTGCTCCATAGCTTTGTCTTAGGGACTGTTCATGGGCTTAGAGAAAACCTGTGTAGGGTCTTTCTGTGGCTGTAGCGGTTTCTTGCTTGCTTTGTTACTTGTTTTGTCTGCAATTGCTCTGTCGCTTGCTCTTGTCTGTAATCAGTTATGCCCTTGGGGTTTTGGTTCCTTCGTATCTATAAGTGGTCTCCGAGGTGTTCATTCCCTCGCTATTTGATTAGGTTCTAGCCTGTGGACTGTAATGTTTTTGGTTTGCATGGGTTTGGAACCCTCCACGATTTCCAGAGGATAGAGTTTATACAGTGAATTTTGTTGAATGAAAAATGAAAATGAAATGTACAGGAAATGCTTTAAAATGCTGAATATAATAGTACCTGGGTTTTATTTTGTTGAGGAAAAGAAAAAGGAAATATATATGCTGGTGTACCTCTGTTTGGTTCTTGGTTTTGAAATTCTTCCTGTTACAAAATGCTTGTCGATGCTTATTCAGATCTTTTAAATAAATGGTTTCACTGTTTTGCTTTCATTTTGATGCCTAAAACATCTATGCATAGGGAATATAATAAAAATTAATCTACTTCCTTAATGACAGATTTTGAATTGTTTGCTACTATAGAGATTCAAATAATTGTGAATTACAACTTCTGGGCTCTCTCTCCTCTCTGGATGGCGGCCCTTCCATCCTCTCTGACTTTCCTTTTCAATGCATTATTAGCAGTTCCTTTACAGTTGAGGAATTGTTCCTCAGTTACTTTTTAGTTGTTTAATAGTTTCTTCAAACAAGTCCCTAACTAATCCGATCTTGATTTGGTTGCCTAATTTTAAAAACTAACAATGGTTGAGTCAGCCTTAATTTTAAATGAAACAAAATGAAATAGAAACTCAAAGAGTTTTCCTCTCTGTCCAGCAAAATAAAATAAAATAAAAACATTTCCCAGCTATCGCCTCTTCACTCGGATGCTCCTGCATTATGCACGAACAGAAGCAGAGCAACGCTTCATGTGGAAGGAGAAGATCAAAGGTTATTTAAGAAATAGAGTCTGGGACAAAGCGTTGAGCATCTAATCTCAAATGTGACACACTAGCATAAAGCACGGCAAGTTTTTATTCCTTTATGTAATCAATGCACCCGACAACCTATCAGATCTCTAGGGATGCAAAAAGATCGAGAAAGATATCATCAAAAGGGGACTTGAATCAGAAGTTTTTGTGGCTTTTTCGCTAGCCTCAATGTATGCCAAATGCGAGAGTTTAGAGAATGTACGCCAAGTGTTTGAAAAAGTGTCTGAACGACATGTTGTTTTATGGACTACAATAATGGTTGTTTATTCACAGAATGACCAACCCCATTAAGCCTTGGCATACTTCAAGGAAATGAAAGTCCAAGGTATAAAACCCAACTCATTAACCATCATTAGTGTTCTTCCTGCGTGTGCCATTTTATTAGTTTTGAAACAAGGTAATCAGATCCACGGTTATGCAATAAGAAATGTATTTGAATCTGATGTTGTTGTGGGCACTGCGCTTCTAGGTATGTATGCCAAATGTGGGAATGTTAACATTGCCCACAAGTTATTTGAAAGAATTCCTAAACAAAATGTTCTATCATGGAATGCAATAATTGTTGGTTATTCACATAATGGTCATCACCATGAAGCCTTAGAATTCTTTAATGTAAAGCAAATCAAGGGTATAAAACCCAACTCTATTACCATGATTATTGATCTTCCTGTGTGTGCCGATTTACTAGTTTTGGAATGAGGTAAGAAGATCCATGGCTATGCAATAAGAAATGGATTTGAATTTGATGTTGTTGTAGGCACTGCTCTCATAGACATGTATGCAAAATGTGGGAATGTTAACATTGTGCGCAAATTGTCTAAAAGAATGCCTTAAGAAATGGATTTGAATATGATGCTGTTGTAGGCACTTCTCATAGACATGTATGCAAATGTGGGAATGTCAACATTGCACATAAATTGTTTAAAATAATGGCTAAACAAAAAGTTGTGTCTTGAAATGCAATAATTTCTAATTATTTCTAGAATGGCTATCCTCATGAAACATTGACATTCTTCAATGAAATACAAATTCAAGGTCTAAAACTCATCTCAATTTCCATGGTTAGTGCTCTGCCCGCATGTGCCCATTTATTGGCTTTGGAGCAAGGTAAGCAAATCCATGGTTATTCAATAATTTCATGTTACTGGAGGAACTGGACTTGTGGACATGTATGCCAAATGTGGGATGTTAACATTTCCCACAAATTGTTTGAAAGAATGCCTAAAAAGAATGTTGTGTCATGGACTACAATGATTCTGGCATATGGAATTCATGGACATAGTGAAGATGCTCTTGCTCATTTTTCCCAAATGCAAGAGGGAGGCACAAAGCTAGATCATGTCACCTTCACTGCTATCTTGACTGCTTTCTCTCATGCAGGGTTAGTTGACGAGGGCAAGCATTCCTTTGAGTGCATGAAGTTGGATTATTTCCTTGCATGTAGGCTAGAACATTATGTGCGCATGATTGACCTTCTTAGTCATGCAGAGAATTCAGATGAAGCACATGACATTTTCAGAAAGATTCCATTAAATCCCGACAGAAATGTGTCAGGAGCCTTGATGGGGCCTATAGAATTCACTGCAATATTGACCTAGGAGAGCAAGCAGGTAAACAACACTTAGAATTAGAACCAAACAATGCCAGATATTACATGTTCTTGTCAAAATCTATGTAGAGGCACATAGGTGGGAGGATGCAATAAAGTTGAGGGCCATGATTAAAGAAAGGGGAGTGAAGAAGCAAGTTAGGTGCAGTGTTGTTGGGGTACATAGAGAGCTACACGCATTCCTCGTGGGAGATAAAATCCATCCTCAATCTGAAAAAAAAAAATTATGGAACCTTGGAAATCTCGTATATGAAAATGAAGAAGTTAGGTTTGATGGCATTATTGTCATTGATGGAAAAGAAGCAGCAACATGGAAAAGGAGTAGCAAGGGAAGGAGCAATAACAAGCATGTATAATTTTGATTAAGGAAAAGAAGCAACATGGCAAAGGAGCAGCAAGGCAAGGAACAATAGAGAAGCATCAAGACAAGGAGTAGCAACAAGCATGTATGGTTATGATCAACGCAAAGAAGCAGAAAAAGAGTATCAAAAGATGAGATGACAATGAAGCAAGAAGGATACAAAGTTGATCAACGAAGGATATACTTGACCTAATTAGGGAAGGGAAGAGGATCAAAGAAAGAGCATTCTTTTGATGATTTAATGCTATGATCCCAATGAGGTCATTGACCAATGGGAAACCAACAATAAAAATTTATCTTCGAGCTATGGCTTGAAATATCTCAGTATCCCACTGTTGGAATTTCATGAAATTTGGAGAACCTCTTGAGGACACACTAGCATAGCAAGAGATCGAATTCTTTTGATGGCTAAATCATGAGAAAAGTGATGCCCTAGGTGACTTATGGAGGCTAAGCCTAGAGAAAGAGAGGAAGGTGAAAGAAATAAGCTTTGAAAGTGATCACCTATGGAGGATTAGTGCCTTGTCCTTTGGAAGAGATGGAGTCAAGGAGAATTTGGTGTTCGGAAAAATTTAACCTAATCAAGGAGGCCTTAAAACAACTTCGCATGGCATTAGGGCATCAAAACAACTGCTTTTTGGACTTTATACTTCAATTTGCAATAATTGGTGACTTATCGAGATCTATTTATCACAAATTATATCTAGGAACATTCATCCATTCATACATGGCCCATGACATGATGCAATGCTATAAAAGATCACAATTTCCACTAATTCGTATAGGAAAGCAGTAAATTTTCAGACTTGTATAGCGAAAATCCCATCAACATTCATGTGATAAAGTAAATAACAAGAATAAGCATGAAAATAACACTTACATGTACAAAAGAGTATATCTAATCATCAAATTATACCAATAATGAAGCTCCAAGACAAGAGAGAGATATCCAAACATCAAAATTCATCCATGACATCCAAACTCGTCCTCCAAAAGGGATAGCGAAAATATCACAAGAGAAAATAACCCAATCCAAGTGATGATGAATGAGAGAGAATGACTCTCTTCTATTTATACAATCCTCTAAGGGATTCAAATGGCCTAATTTGGACTAAAAGTGCCCCTAGAATAAAATAATGTGCATACTAATAATACTTTTGGTGACAAGCCCACCAAATAGCTCAATAATACAAGAATAAGCCTCTCAAGTGGGTTGAATGATCAATAAAATGAGTCTTTGGGCCTTTGAGGAGGCCTAAATAAATCCAAGGGGTGCCATGATTTAGAAATTAACTCCAAACATAATGGACAAGGGGTTGTCCTTTTGTTTTGCAAGTAAGAAAATGTGGTGCTCACAAGTGGATGTGGGGGCACAAGGACATCCTCATGGGTCTCCAAATGGATTGAATATTCTTGTAGACCATCTGTAAGGGTTGGAATGATGAAATCAACCCTCCCTTTGCAGCAAGAGACAATCCTCTGGACCCTGGAACATTTTCCAAGTGTATGGTGCAACTGTGGAGCCAACTAGGCATGGTGAACCAGGTGCATCATCATCATCCAAAAGGTGGAACACGAGAAATCAATGAGGACTGTTGGGGATCCACAAAGTAATCTCTGCTATGGTGGAGGGCCATGGCTCTCAACGATCACCCTACAAGTTCCAATGGGGCCTTCTAGAGGGCTAGGACCTTTTATAGGGAGACCAAGCCCCAAATGGAGACCCACCTGAAATCCTAATAAGCTCCAATGCGTCCCCTTTCCCTCCAAAACAACAAGTCATTTGAATAATCAAGTAAAAGAGATTACAAGTTATGGAATCAATGGGGCAGTTCATGGTGGCATGCCCTTCGATAGTGGGCTTTGGCATGTACAAGTGTCTCCAAGCTCAATAGGGTTTTAACCAAGGACCTTATTAGGTGGCCTCAACCTCTAAAGGGGGTGACATGTCCATGGTACATCCCTCAGATGGTAGGTGGAAAATGATATAATAATGGAGGGGAGTGGGGATAGGGGGAATCATCCAAACCACATGTCATGGTACAAGGGTTATTGTTATAAGGGAAGCCCAAACTTGCGTATATGAGTGTAGGAGGGAGAAAATCATGGTACATGAGTTATCCCGACCTTTGTTTTTCCACCCTTCTTCATATCCCTTTTGCCTTTGACTGATTTTTCTTCATAATTGCTCAGGGCTCCAGGGGATGAGAGCATGATGTGTAATATGTAGCAGTGGATACCCTGTTAAGGTGGGGCAATGCATTGCCCACTAGGGGTTGGGACAATCATGGGTTCCTTAATGATAGAGGGGGTTCATTTAGGGCCCATAAGAACCAGAGTGATGGCCATGGGTAAGGGGTAGAGATCATGTGAGGATTTTTCCCAAGTTCTAAATTTGTATGGCCTGACCATGTTTTGTATTTTGTGGTACATTTTCTGTTGAGAGTGGCCGAACTCTACTTTTTATTTTCTTTTTAGCTACATCAACCTTTGGGACATCTTTCTAGGTTTGACCCAAGATGTGGACAAGGGGAAGGGGAGGCTACCCCTAGGTGGACCTAGATGGGAAAATAGATGAATGGGACTAAAATGAGTGGAAGGGGAGTGATGTGGGTGGTATCGGGAAGCGCGACCATTGCAACCAAAATCGAGATTTCACAAGTAGTGCCAACCCTAAAGACAATGACCAGTAAAGGAGATTACATGGGACTAGGATACAAGGGTAACCATGGAATCGTGTAGTGGAAACAAGAATACAGACTTAAACCACTCTTTCCACCTAATCCCCCCACCAATCCATGCCCAAAAGTTCCCATAAAAAGTAAAAAAAATTACTCAACAAAACCAATGAAAAGCCATACCTTTGGGGTTGGGAGGCCCACCTTCAAACATATAATCATGACAAGAGGTCAAGGGACCACATGGCTAGCTCAGGTGGCGGAGACAATAGCACATCGAGCTATCTGGTGACTGCAAGGGGTTGCTGGTTGCTGATAGAGGACTATATAGGAGAACAATTTTCTCCTATATACATGACCCACAAGTGGTGGGTAGCAAAACAAACAAATGATGAGGTAGAATCAACAGGTTATAGATATGATGTAGCAGATGTTGGGTCTACAACTGCAACACATACACGGAGGGTCCAACGATGGAGAAGGTGGGTGCGGGACATGAGAGGGGAGCCATGTGCATGCATGCACAAACTAGCAATCGAGAACCCACACTTATGGCCAGACCACTAGACCCATGATGCCTCACTTCCTGGAGGAACCAGAGAGGGGGAGAGAGAGAGAGAGAGGCAAATGCATTTGCTGAGTTGATGAGATCTTTCACTGATTGGGTCAATGAGTATGAAGCATTGGATCCTAGGGTAAGGAGAATCCTATCCTTTGGGGGCTATTTCCACCTAAAGGAGAAGTACAAACTTGGGTTAGGAACATCTTTTAGAGGAGGAAAAAAACATCAGAACCCAAACACTTATAACTTGGCAGGGAAGGTGACACTACCTAGCTTTGATGGATTAGGCAGGAGTTTGATTAGGGCGTGGATTTAGAAGCTAGACACGTACCTTCATCCGAATCCTATGCGGGAGAAAAAAATGATCAGTTTTTCCACTCTACACCTGGATGAAGATGGGCAAGAGTGGTGGTACTAGGGGCTGGTCATGTTGGGGCATGCTTCTATTATGTCTTATACCGAGTTTACGAGGAGACTGATGGAGAAGTTTGACTAGAAGGACCTTAAGCTACACTTTAGGGAGATGGCTAACCTGAAGCAAATATGCAATACTGAGGTATATATGGCAGAGTTCCGAAGATTAACTGTTATGGTCTCTGACATCTCAGAGGCAAGGTTGATCCTGTTGTTCATCGATGGGTTTCCAGAGCCAATGTTGTTTGGGTGACAACATACAAGCTGATGTCATTGCATGATGCCATTAATCGGACCAAGGACATGCTTGATGCAGTTCCATGTTAGAAAATTATATATTACAGAGCAATGGAACAAATAAAATATTGCGGAAACACAAGTAAAAAAACGAATAAAACAAGAGAGACATAGATATATGTGGTTCACCCAATTTGGGTTATACCTCCATGGAGGAAAAACTAGTCATTCCTTTTATATTATCTAGCAAAATGAAGAGATGCAACCTACAACAAATCCACTATAATTTCCTCTTCGCTCTCACACTGTCTCCTCTCTCTTTATCACTTGGAATAACAATACACAACTGCAATACAATTCCCTCATATAAATCGAGGGCTACCTTCTAGGGAAAAAAACCCTAAATTAACATAACTTCTACCATCAGATCATCTGCCTAATGAATGACCCAGATTGACTACGAAATTACAATATTTTACAAGGCAAATTTTCATCTAATTTTAGATTCGGGGGCGTTTCCCCCAAACCCCTGCTGGGGACCTGCGTGCCCCCGTGGGGGGGAAAAGTGCCCCCCACATGTATGGGTGTACAGTCTTCCTGGAGTACACATACAACTGAAACAAAGACCTCTGAATCAGGAAGATAATCAACTCCACACCCAACATTCTGAAAATTAGGACACCGGTACCTTCCAGGCCTACCTTTCCTTAGAAGGGTAAGGACATTGGAAATCCTCAAAAGGAGTGGATGGGACAAGGATAGTTAGACGATGAGAATATAAGAGACCTCTAATGGAGGAAGTTATGTTTTATTTTCCAGGAGTTGTGGGCACTAGGGCATAGGTGCACCAACGGCAAGGCCCATTACGTAGAGGTGTTTTCAGACAGTGAACCAGAGGATGAAGGTGAGCAAGAGATAGATGGAGGAGAGTGTGGGCCATAGGCTATGGGAGGATGATGTTAAGAAGGAGACAGATGGAGGAGACTCCGGTCCATATGCTATGTGAGGAGTCGCACCCCCGCCCCCTCTCCTAGAGGAGGCCCTCCTCTACTCATTGGAAGAGTCATCACTTCGCTTTAAGGGGTTATGAAGTATTTGGAATTGTGGATCAAGGGAACAGTGGAGGGAAAACATGTATTAGTATTGATGCATAATGGGGCTACCCACAATTTGATTCATTCCCAGATGGTGCAGCGTAGAGGTATACACAAAAAGGCTTTTGAGGGTTTCTCATTATTGGTGCCATGAGACAGGACTATGTAGTGCATGAGATATGTTCTTAGTCTGACCCTGACCATGGGGAACTATTCTGTGACAAATCATTTATTTTTAGTTGATGTGTCAAACACCAATGTGGTGATGGGTGTCCAATGGCTATATTCTCTAGGGTGTGTCACTATTGATTGGAAGAAACTAGAGATGGAGTTTATGGGGCTAGGTAGGAATTTGGTGGTTCTAAGAGGCATGCATTCATACCCACCATAGACCGTGTCAACTCACAGGATGGAGGTTGATTTCAGACAATGAGACATAGCATGGGCAGTAGAGTTGCGTATCTCAGATTCGAGAAAACAGGCATAACAACCACACCTAGATATTTTGACACAATTAAAGAAGCCTCAGGTAGTATTCAAAGACATTCCTCTAGGCGGTCCACCAGATAGAGGCATTGAGCATACCATATAGCTAGATGAGGGGGTGCATGTAGTTATTACCAATCCCTATAGACATCCCAAGGCATACCTGGATGGGATTGAGAGGGATATTAAGGAGCTGTTGGCTTTGGGGCACATCAGGCCCAGTTCCAGTCTCTTTGTTGCATCAACTACATGGCCTTTAATAAGAAGACAATGAAGAACGAGTACCCAATTCCAAGCATTGATGAGATGATGTACGAACTAAGAGGAGATAAATACTTCTTTAACATAGACCTGTGTATGAGATACCATCAGATTTAGGTGAGAGAGAAGGATATCTCGAATATTGAATTTTGGTGCCACTATGGGCACTTTGAGTTATTGGTGATCCCTTTGGGCTAACCAATGAACCAATGACCTTCCAGTCTCACATAAACCATGTGTTCCGCAAGTCGTTACGCAAATTTGTGTTGGTGTTCTTTGACAACATCCTTATATACAATAGAACTTGGGAGGATCACCTACAATACTTGGAGGATGTGTTACACATCCTAGAGGAGCAACAACTATACGCCAAGATGTCCAAGTGTGAGATTGGAATGACAAAGATGTTGTACCTTGGCCATGTGATTAGTGAAGATGGGGTGCGTGTACATCTATAGAATATTAGGTCCATTCTGGATTGGCCTATGCCCAAGATTGTGACAGAGTTGCGGGTGTTCCTCGGTATATGTACCTATTATAGATAGGTTGTGAAGGGGTTTTCTTAGTTGGCATCTCCCCTCACAAACTTGAAAATGAAGGGGGAATTTGAGTGGACTGACATGGCATAGGAGGCCTTTGAGCACCTCAAGAGCATGATCAGTACTTTTCCAATTCTGGCCTTTCCTGATTCTTTATAACGATTTATTTTGTAGTGTGATGCATTTGGAGAGGGCATTAGGGTAGTTTTGATGCAGGGAGGACACCTAATTTCTTTCAATAGTTGGAAGATGGAAAGTCATGAGAGGATATACTCCATATATGGCAAGGAGATGTTGACCATTATGCACGCATGCAATGGCTAAATTTCGATAGTATTTGGCAGGAAACTGGTTTAGGGTGAAGACTGATCACAATAGTCTTTGATTCTTCTTGGAGCAGAAAGAGTTGAATGAGAGGCAATAGAATTAGGTTAGTAAGATCCAGGTCTATGACTTTGATATAGAGTATGTGAAGGGCAAGAAAAATATAGTGGTTGGTGCATTGTCCAGGAGGTCCGCGACACTCTCATTTATGGACATCACCTAGGATAGGAGGGCGCAGCTAGTGGTGGAGTACTCTGAGGATCGGAAGACATGTGAGATATTAGATGGCATTACTTGGGATGACAAGCACATGGTGATGGACGAGGTGATTTACTACAAAGACATGATCTATTTGGTGTCAGGCTCTGTTGAGTCCCTATAATACTAGTGATTACCCCATTACTATTGTAGTTGCATCCCTTATTAATATTTTTGTGCCCCTATTATCCCCATATTGTTATTACTATGCCCCATAGAACCCCTATATTGTTATTTTTGTGGCTTTATATTATTATTGTTAGGTCGGCTGGGTTATATTGTGACTCCTTAGACTCCTATATATAGAAAGGAGGTTTTGTCATTTGAATCACCTAAGAATTGTTCATTTATGTAATGTAAAGGAGGTTGCCCCCTTGAAGAGGCTGAATTCTAAAGTGTTGGTCTATATTTTCTATCTTTTCTTGAGCTGGTTTCATAACATTTGGTATCAGAGCTTTGGATTCTAGGGTTTTGCTGCTCCAAATAGGTCATCGTGGCATTTTCGCTATAACTTGTTTTCTGTGATGTTTCAGAAGCTAAAAAAAACGCATTTGAGAAGAAATTACGCTGAACCTCGGTTCTGAATTTCAGAGCTTTTCACGCTATATTTGCGGAGATATGATTTGAGGAAGTTGGTCTTTTTGCAGACTCCTGAATTACATTCCAAACAGGTGACCTGGGGAAAATCATCATAACTTTCTATCTGAGTATCAGATTGAAATTTCGTAAGAAGGTACATAAAGAGGACAGACTGCAGTTTCTTGTATATATTGTTTAGAGCCAAAGGTCAAAACAGTGACTCGTGGCACACCGTACAAGTTCGCTCTACTTAACTAGTCTATAATCAGGTCATTGTGGGAGATTTCGCATAACTCTTCCTTGGAGAATCAAAATTGGATCAGACTGGTGGCATTGGAAAGAGGACACAGAGGGCTACTGCAGATCACAATTTAGAACTAGATGATTTGAAAGTACAGAGATACATCAGAGGCAATATCGTGCTCCTACAAAGTGAAAAAAGGTGTGTAGATTCTTTTACATTTTTGCTTAAGATTGGTTTGAAAATTTATTTTGAAGGAATTCAAAGTGCATAGTAGAGAATTACTATCGGTAGCTGATGCCCCGAGTAAAGAAAATGCAAACAGCTAGTAAGGAACCTGAAAGCTCTAGCATGACTCATGAAGAAGAGGAAGAAATGTTACATGATATATCAAAATTACAAGAACAAGTGCAACAAATGTCACTCTCACAAAAGCTAACAGAAGCTAAGATAAATGGTGTGGAATATAAAATAAATGGCATGGAAGCTAAGATGGACGACTTGAAGATGGATTTGAAGACAAATTTGAAGAGAGACATGGCAGATTTGAAGACAGATTTGACAAATTTTCTACAAGAAATACTTACTAATGGTGAAATGGTAGTAAAGGAAACTCATGATGCAAAAAAAAGAAATGTTAATCATGATTTCATAGACTCTAATGTGGGATCGAAACCCACCATATTCCTAAAATAGATATGAGGAAGTTTGATGGCAAGGATCCCGCAACATGGATATTACAGATGGAGCAATTTTTAGATCTCAATAATGTGCAAAACACACAAAAGGTACGTATTGCAACTTTATATTTGGAACCAAATCAGTTTGTATGGTATCAATGGATTTGCTCTCGTAAACAAGTTATCACTTGGGAAATTTTTATGGAAGAATTGACAGCACATTATGAGGATACAAAAAACAACAATTTTTTAGCCAATTGATAAGTCTCAAACAAAAGGGTTCAATAATGGAGCACATTGAGGAG
>APFE031521974.1:449079-469071 GCA_000404065.3 Pinus taeda | reverse complement strand
AGACCAGCCACGTTGTCTCTTATGAGCTTGGATGCAGACTGGAGGGCTCGACTCTTAGTAGAGTACTCCAAGGACAGGTTTGCATGTGAGGTTCTGGATGGGTAGGTGGCAGATGATAGATACAAGGTGGTCGATGAGATCATCTATTACAGGGACCGGATCTTCTTGACTGAGGGGTCTCAATTCAAGAAGAAGATACTACAGGCATCACATGATTCACCATTGGCAGGCCATCAGGGGTTTACCAAAATCTACAGGGCCATCAGAGAGAGGTTCTCATGGAAGGGCCTCAAGGAGGACGTACTCCAGCATATCCGGGAGTGCGATGTTTGCTAGAGGAACAAGGGAGAGATGAGCCATCCCGCGGGATTATTGCAGCCACTTCCCATTTCGGAGGGGAAATGGGAGAGTATTTCGATGGACTTCATCACAGGGTTGCCCATGGTACAGGGCAAGGATTGTATCTTTGTCGTCGTTGATCAACTGACAAAGTACGCACATTTTTTTGCCATATCCACACACTATACAGCAGAACAGGTGGCCGAGCTGTTCTTCAGAGAGATCTTCAGGCTACATGGTCTTCCTAAGACCATCGTCAGTGACAGGGACAGCTGTTTCATGGGCAGGTTTTGGCAGGAGCTTTTCCGGTTGGTGGGGACGGAGTTGACACCGAGTACCAGTTATCACCCACAGACGGACGGGCAGACAGAGATAGTTAACAAGTCGCTGGAGGGCTACTTGCGTAACTATGTCAGTGGGTAGTAGCGAGCATGGCTGAGATGGCTGCATCTGGGGGAGTACTGCTACAACACTACACATCACATGTCCATTGGTATGCCACCATTCTACGCTTTGTATGGATATCATCCTTTGTCTTTTGCTGACGTAATGTTTGGTGATAGCAAGGCTCTGAGAGCCAAGAGAGTCAGGATATTCTCTGAGCTCTCAAGGACAATATGGCTACAGCGCAGAACTAGCAAAAGCTATATGCTGATAGGGGTAGGGTGGAGAGACAGTTTGAGGTAGGAGACTTGGTCTATCTATGATTACAGCCATACCGACAGTCGTCACTGAAGCAGAAGAGGGCTGAGAAGCTCAAGCCCCTGCTTTTATGGGCCATACAGGGTGATATACAGGATTGGACAGGGTGCATATGAGTTGGAGCTGCCCCAAGGCTGCAAGATTCATAACATTTTTCATGTATCATGCCTGAAGAAGGCTCTGGGGCAACGGGTGACAGTGACAGATGAGCTACCACCCATAGATGATGAGGGGCATTTGGTGTTGTAGCCAGAGGCTATTATTGATACCAGGGAGAGGCGGCTGCGGAGCAGGACAGTCTGGGAATTCTTGGTGAGGTGGAAGAATTTATTGGATGAGGATGCCACTTGGGAGAGCGAGAAAATTTTGCAGCATCCATCACTTTAGTTGCTTGAGGACAAACAACATTTTGCCGGGGGAGACTGTAATATTCCTAATTAGCCATGGCTAATTGGAATATTCGATTTTGCTCAATTTTGCCTTCTATAGTTGTTTACAAATAAAAAAGTGAGAAAAAGGGGACATAACTCACTTTAGAATAAAAAGTCACTTCCTAGCAGCACAACGTTGTGACTTAAAGGGGAGCCAAGGGGGCCAAAGGACCACGCAGAGATGGGGCCCACGCAGATCTCACCCTTAGCCCCGGGGGACTTCGAGTACCTGCTCGGGCAAGGTATTTCAATCAGTATTTTTGCAGTAGTTTCATCAACGTTTTGGCAGGAGGATTGAGCATCTTGGATGACTACGCAGTCTTGAGAGGGATGACGCAGTTCTTTCTGGCAGGAGTTCTGAATTGAAGTTTTGCAGAGGGATTTGTGTTGGGAGATTGAGCAGGGGATCAGCCCTTGCATATTGGAGGATTTTGGCTGAGTTTCAGGCAGAGTTTTGGTGGGTTTATTTTAGTGGCAATGCAGAGCCTTGAGGGACAGCGTAGAACCCCAAGGGGGTGATTTTTAGGGGTAGGCCATTTCAGGAAAGCTTTCTGAGTTTTCTTGGGTTTCTTGAGTAGAGTCTGATTCCAGAGTTTCAACTTTTTCTGAGGAGGGAACAACCCCAAATCTTCATTTGATTTCCAGTAGCAACAGTAACATGGCAATTCTCCAACAACTTGGACGCAGTTCAGAGAGAGGCCATTTCTTTGCTATTCTGAGTGTATTTCTTCACTTGCCTTGTGCAAGTCGAGGTGCCATCTTTCTGATCACCTCCTGTACTCATTCTATCACTTAGTATAATAAAATGGCTTAGCATTTCTCGCTGCATTTCTTGAGTATCTGCTTATATTTCATGTTTATATTATTATATGTTGCACCACTGTTATTTTTATCATTTTGATGCTTCCCGGTTATTATATCATTTGTACGGATTTGGTTAGAGTTCTGCTGGGGTTTGGGGAATATCTCTGAACCGGGATATTGCATTTTTATTCAGTGGCAGTGCAAAGCCTTGAGGGATTGCGTGGATCCTCAAGGGGTTGAATTTCGGGGGTTAGCTATTTCAGCAAAGCTTTCTGGGTTTTTCTGGGTTTCTTGAGTAGAGGCTGATTCCAGAGTTTCAGCATTTTCTGAGGAGGGGAACAGCTGCAAATCTTCATTTGATTTCCAGAAGTAGCAACAGCACGACAGTTCGCCAGCAACTAGGACGCAGTTCAGAGAGAGGCCATTCCTTTACTGTTCTCTGTGTATTTCTTCACTTGCCTGGTGCAAATCAAGGTGCCACCTTTCTGATCACCTCCTGTACTCATTCCATTACTCAGTATAATAAAATGGCTTAGCATTTCTCTCTGCATTTCTTGAGTATCTGCTTATATTTCATGTTTACATTATTATATGTTGCACCACTGTTATTTTTATCACTTTGAGCTTCTCGGTTACTATATCTCTTATACGTATTTGGTTGGAGTTTGCTGGGGTTTTGGGAATATCTCTGAAACGAGATATTACAAACAATGTGACAAGAGGTGATACAAAGAGAGGGTGTTGTGGCAAGATGTGCATCACTAGAGAGAACACAGTCCTCGCTAAGAGGGAGTGTTGGTTTCTGTAGCATCAAATGTGTTCTAACCATGATATTTGGTGGAGAGGCTAGAATATATGAGATGTCCAAAACCTAGAAACTGTTTCTGGAAATTCCCCCTAGAAATGACTTAATTAGAATATTAACCGTTTTTTAAATATTTCGTAAGTCTAAACTTAGGGAATATGGTTAATTAATCAAAATTAATTAAGGCAAGGTGAGAAGAGTCTAGAAACTTACACGGATCGACTTCAAGATGATCTTAGCCCTTGATTAAGATTTATTCTTGAGTGATTAGAGACTTCCACAATTATTCATATTGTTAGAGATTTCCGGAATAACACTGTATAATATGTGTGATCCGTCCAACGTTTCAGATGGTAACTCCATCCATCATCAGGGACCAAAGAGATCCTTGTGATGATGCATAACTTCTGAAAAAATCTTATCTCTTTGCGATATGCCTCTTCGTAGAGGCTAGATATGAGCGATTGGAGTCTTCCATAGTTATTCATATTGTTAGAAATTTTCAGAATAACACTGTGTAATATGTGTGATCCATCCAACATTTCGGATGGTAACTCCATCCATCATCAGGAACCAAAGAGAGCCTTGTGATGATGCACAACTTCTCAAAAAAACTTATCTCTTTGAGATATGGCTCTCCATAGAGGCTATATATGAGTGATTAGAGACTTCCACAATTATTCATATTGTTAGAGATTTCCGAAATAGCACTGTGTAATATGTGTGATCTGTCCAACTTTTCGGATGGTAACTCCATCCATCATGAGGGACCAAAGAGTGCCTTGTGAGGATGCGCAACTTCTCAAAAAATCTTCTCTTTGAGATTTGCCTCTCCGTAGAGGCTAGATATGAGTGATTGGAGACTTCCACAATTATTCATATTGTTAGAGATTTCCAGAATAACACTGTGTAATATGTGTGATTCGTCCAATGTTTCGGATTGTAACTCCATCCATCATCAGGGACCAAAGAGAGCCTTGTGATGATGCGCAACTTCTCAAAAAATCTCATCTCTTTGAGATATGCCTCTCTGTAGAGGCTAGATATGAGTGATTGGAGACTTCCACAATTATTCATATTGTTAGAGATTTCCGGAATAGCTTTGTGTATTGTGTAATATGTGTGATCCAACCAACGTTTCAGATAGTAACTCCATCCATCATCAGGGAGCAAAGAGAGCCTTGTGATGATGTGCAACTTTTCAAAAAATACCACTTGGATTAGAGAGACTTAGGAACAATTTATGTACTTAATCCAAAGATTTGAAATGTGCTTAGAGAGTGAGTTATTAGATGTGAATTTCAAAATTTATAGCATACAAGCTCACAAGGAAAACACAATGTTAATCACTTCCACAATGTCAATGCTAGGAGCAATATACAATAGAATGTAAGACTATGAGAGCACTTAGCAATTTATGTTCCAATGACCTGACAATGAGAAATAAGTGACTATTATGACAACAGTGACAACAACAAGTAAATTAGCTTCATATGCCCAATTTGAAGTGCAAATACTTCCCAATGTAATGAAAAGAAACCCAATTATCAAAGCAAACTTTGCCAACTCAAGAATTTGGATAGATTAGTCTTTCAAATATATAATTTACCACTGTTATATCAGATTTCTTATGCAGAAATGTCAGTCACCAAAACTTCTAGATTCATGCCAAGCTATGATTGCCCAACATATGCAATTTATTCCTCAATATGCCAAGCAACTTATGAATGATTTTTTAGGCCAATTGATGATGTTTTTATTCCTGTTATGAGTTGATTTACTTGCTGAAGTAAAACAATGAGGAAACAAGGGTTAGGAGATCAAACCCTTAGGCCCTAGGCCTTGAAGTCTAGTAGCCCAACGTGTGCAAAATTTTGTCCAATGACTTGATACCTGAAAATACAAACATTGACCAATTTTCTCTGCAAAACACACCAACAACTAGTCTCGAAAATTTCAGAGACAAGCATATGGCAATTTAGGGCCAAGAGATGGCAAGAGAGAGGCCAAAACTGGAAGGAAAAAGGCCTTAATAGGCCTGCAACTAGGGTAAAAGGCCTATTAGGCCTATGACAAGCCCAAAAAAAGGTTACCGTTGGGCTTAGGAAGGGCTGAAAGGTCCACTAAGGGTTGCGGCCTAGGGTTTTGAGGCCCTAAGCCTTGCAACACCCTACGAGAGGCCTCAAAAGAGGAAACCGCAAGCCCTTTAGGGGCTGCAGCTTAAGGGAGAGGGGGACGAAGGGCTAACAGAGGGGCCAAGGAGAGTGGGGAAGGCGAGGGAGGCTTAGCGGAGGAGGATAGAGGCCAAGGAGGGAGGAGGAGAGGCCACGAAGGGGGACAGAGGGCCGAGGCGAAGGAAGAAAGGCCTCTAGGGCCTGTGGCAAGGGTTAGGAGGGGAGGTTGTAGCCCTTAGTGGTGACGGCTAGCCTCTAGGAGGCTTAAAACCCAAACGCAGGAGGCTAAAGGGGTGACGCTGAGGGTTTGGAGGAGAAAACCGGGGCTAGGAGCCCTAAAAACCTTGAAACCCTTGCTCTAATTTTTTTTATGCTTCAACTCTTTAATTTTTTGAAATTTCTTCTGTCGCTGGCCTTGCAAAAATTCCTAGAGACTAGATCTTACCCTCAAGGGCCTAGATCTAGCTCTACTTTAGTTTGATCCCTTGATCCAACCTGCAAAAATGAAAATACAATGCCCAAACCCCAAATATATACAAAATTCTTAAAACCCCAACCCAAGTTAGCAAAAATAATCTACAAATTCTATTTACAAGATTATTCTCAAAATTACAAAATATACAACGGTTTTAAAATTTGAAATTTTTTGAGAGAAAAATATTTTATGGCTTTTTTCTTTAATAAATGGGTAAAAATGCTTCAGAAACCCCATGCACACTATAGCCTTAGCGAAGATTTAATCCACCATACAAATACTTAGGATCTAAGCAAAATGATTCTTACCCACAGTTTGTGAACTTGGAGACCAAGGACTGAAGTACCTGCAAACACTATGTATTATCTCAAAATAATCATATATAAGCACAACATAGGAAGCCCATAGTCAATACATACTGTTACCCACCATTTCGTGGGGAATATTCCTAGGCGAATTTTTTTCTCCAAGATGGTCCTCAACCAGCGGCCAACAACCCCTTGCAGCCACCAACTAGCTCACTGTGCCATTTTCTCTGCCACCTGAGCCAACCATGTGGTTCCTCGCCCATCTTCCATGATCGTATGTTTGAAGGTGGGCCTCCCGAATATAAAGGTATGCCTTGTCATTTGGAAATTGAGTATTGTAATTTTCTTATCATCAACACTTCTGGGCATGGATTAATGGCAGGATTCGGCAGAAAGAATGGGCTAGGTCTGTGCTTTTGTCCTCTAGACCCCCTTTAGGGATTAACCTTGGATTATAGTCCCGTGGGATCTCTTTATTGACCATTTGGTTCCAGGGATGGTATTACACGAGAAAACCCGATTTTGGTTGCGTGGTCCCGCTCCCTTATCCACTTACATTACCCTTTTTCTATTCATTATTACCCCATTCATCATTTCTCCCCCCTGGGTCCACATTTCTCCATTGGGTCCACATATGATTAGCTTGCCCCTTCCCCTTGCCCACACCTTGGGTCATGGCCTAGAATGAAGCCCGGAGGTTGATGCAGCTAAAAAGAAAGATAAAAGCATATATGGCCACATTCAACAGGTAAATGTACCACAAAATGCAAAAGATGTTTGAGACAAATACATTTAGCACATGGGCAAAAAGCAATACATGAGCTCTACCCCATCATCATGGCCATTACCCTGGTTCCTATAGGTTCTAGGAACCCATGATTGTCCCCACCCCTGGTGGGCGATGAAACGCCCCACCTTAAAAGGGGGAATTCACTGCTATATCTTATACATCATGCTCTAATCCCTTGAGCCCCAAGCAGTTAATCAAAGAAAATCATAAAAGGCAAAAGTCATAAAAAGAAGGGTGGAAAAATCAAGGCTGTGGCACCTCATGTACCACGATTGCTCCCTCCTACACGTTATGAATCCAAGTGTGGGCTTCCCTCTGTGAAATTTGGTGACTCGAATCCCTACTGCAACAATTGATTAAATTTCTCCTATGTGTTAATTTCTGAATCAAGTTATTTACAGTGTTACACAGTAAACATCGAAATGAAATCTACTGCACCCTTCACAACATAAAATACCGCAGAAACAAAATATTGTGCTAGAAAGAAATAAACCCACACACAAGTACACTTATTTTTGGACAACGTCCTCGGAAAAACCCAACTTGGGAAAACCGGTGCAGCAACTAAGGGTTTGATTATTATGCAGTAGTAAATTTGAGTACAAATCATTGGATGCCCAAACTAGTTATCCGATACAGAGAATAAACTGGCAAAGAGGTAGAGAGATAATATCTCACAGTCACTAGAGATCCGACACTGTTCCGGGCTCTGGATGAGATGCCCTACGCTATTACTGCGTAGTCTTTGCGTGGGCTCACACAGTCACTGCGTCATAGCTCAAGGGACTATGTCACCTCGTCCTTCTGATCTTCTGCCAACTAGAAACTCGACCCTTTGGCCCTCTGGACTCACACCCCGGTTTTTGGCACTGGATCTCGACTGCTCCTCAGCAAAATTACGCACTCCCTCTGAAGCACTACGCTGCCTCTTCGTGGCACTGCGCTGCCTCTCTGGACCTCTCAATGCCTTCTCTGCCTTGCACTCACTGGAACTAGAAAAATCCCCTCTGGCCTACTATCCCTGCCGCTCACTGCAATAAGATCACTCAATCTTTTTCCGGCAACTTAGCGCTACTTTTCTTGAGAATTCGATCTCTAGATCTCAATATCTTGGTATGTTCTCCAAGTGTCCATCAAACTCCTTCTTATAATCTCTTGTTGGAGCACCAACGACCAAGATTAAAACATAATCAAATGCTAAGATTAATTGGGAGTTGATCCTCGTCTTTATCTAGAAGATTTGCACCATATTTAATTAATACCCTTTAATTAATCACATTTCCTAAGTTTAGACTTAGGAATACATTAAAAATGATTAATTATTTTAATTAAACCATCTCTAGATGGAATTTTCCCTAACAATTTCTTGGTCTTGGAGAATGCATGTGTCTTAGCCTCTCTTCAAAATTTCAAAGCTAGAGCACATTCGATGCTACAAAAATCAACACTCCCTCTTAGCGTGGAATGTGCTCTAGTGCTGCAACCCACTGAAGCATCACTCTGTCTTTGCACCATCTCCTGCTGCGCTGTTGATGTCTGGCCCCACTGCCCACCAACTACTGTGCAACTCTGATTTTGTGCTGCTGCTGGCCCTGTTGAACTGTAGCCAACACTGCAACCCTCTCCAACTAATGTTGTGGCAATTGCAACAACTGTAACGGAAAAACATCCAAAACATTGAACCAACTATGGTCAGTATGATGCATTTGTCACTTGAGTCCTAGCTGCTGCTAAACTCTGTGTTGTCACTGAAATCTCTACACTGCTGCTGACTCTACTTTGTGCCAACTGCACTGCTGCCAACTCTGCTCTACGCTGCTCAGTATTTGACCACTACTAGCTACTGCATCTGTCACTCTGGCACTTGACTGCACAAACTGCCACTGGTCCATCCTGCTACTGCATACTATGGGCTCCCGTAGCAAGATATTAATTCATGAGGTGGACCTCCTCAAGAATCTTGCCCATCCTGTAGCTCTCTAGGGTTACAACTCTAGATCACCCCACCTCACTCCTGGAGGTATATAGGTGATCATGGCAAACTCTTCCTCCAGTCTGGAAGACGACCTGCCAATCTTTGTGGATGTAGCCTGTTGATCCTCCCTTGACAGTGTCGGATGTTCTATATGTGCTTGGAATGAAGAAGAACCTGATATTCGTCTCAACACTTGAGGATAGAGGGTATGATGTGTTGTTCAGGACAGGGCAGGTGCTTATATATCCTAGGGGAACTCCAAATTTTTCAGCTAGTGTGATTGGTGTGCGCCATGCCAAGGTGTACAAGTTCTCATTCCAGCCCCTGATGGCATTGAGTAGCAACACCCGAGACAGGACCGACAACACATCTAGTAGTTCAGAGTTGTGTGAGATTTGGCACCGTAGGATGGGGCACATGTATCATGGGGCCTTGAGTACATTGCGGGAGATCACCACTGGTGTGCTAGATTTCAGTTCTGATCACCTCGATGTATGTAGAGGATGTGCTATGGGGAAGTTTTCCAGATCCCCTTTTCCCAACAGTGACAACAGAGCGACTGGGATCCTTGACTTGATTCATACCGATGTGAGTGGTCAGATGTCTCATGTATCCTTGAGTGGCTATAAGCACTATGTTTTATTCATTGATGACCACTCCCGGAAGACCTAGATTTATTTCTTGAAGACCAAGAGTGAGGTCTTCAAGTGGTTTCAAGAGTTCAAAACTCTTGTGGAGACCCAGACAGGTAGGAAGATCAAGGTCCTCAGGTCGGACAATGGAGGGGAGTATACCCTTGGTGAGTTTATTGATTTTTGTGCTGAGGCAGGCATTAGGAGGGAGCTCACAGTTCCTTACAACCCCCAACAGAATGGGGTTGCAGAGAGGAAGAACAAATCCATTGTAGGGACTGTCAAAGCCATGCTTCATGATCAGGGGTTACCTTTATTTTTGTGGGCAGAGGCTTGCAACACTGTCGTGTACTTGCAGAACAGGAGTCCACATCGTGCCTTGGGGAATGTGACTCCGGAGGAGGTTTTTTTTGGGAAGAAGCCTGATGTTGGGCACTTTCGTATCTTTGGGTGCCTTACATATTCCTATGCCCCCAAGGAGAATAGGATCGAGCTAGAGCCCACTATAGACAAGGGCATCTTTGTGGGTTATAGCGAGACCTCGAAAGCTTATTGGATTTATATTCCTGTGTAGAGGAAAGTGGTTGTCAGGCGGGATGTGAAGTTCGAGGAGGAGAGAGCTTTCAAGAGGTCATGGGAGTTAGAGTATTCAAAGTCACCAGACCCTAAGGAGTAGCTGAGTCAGTCATAGGGATCAAGTGGTCAGGGATCAGGAGGTACATCAATCACAGTGTCAGGTTCATTAGTGAGCAGTGGCTCTTAGAGTCAGGTGGGTGGTTCTTTGGGCAACATGCAGGGTGGTCCACATCGTAGTTCACAGGGTAGTCCACTAATGGACAGTTCACACGGTACTTCAACATCTACAGGCACAGATTCAGGCATGAGGTCAGTTGGCAAGCCTTCAGGAGTTTAGGCTTTTGATGATGATGAGGATTCTTTCACTCCGGTGGGAGAAGTATGCTCAGGGAAGAGGAAGCCCAAGTGGCTTCAAGATACCTTGCGCGAGGCCACATCAGTTGCTGGGCCAAAGAGACAGGTTAGAGAGAGTAAACCACCGGTTTTGTAGTTACATGGCATTGGTAACAAGCATTATTGACTCCGAGCCTTCTAGTTATGAGGAGGCAGCCAGCCAGCAGGTCTTGAGAGAGGCCATGATGGAGGAGTATTCTTCTATTATGAAGAACGATGTTTGGGAGGTAGTGTCGAGGCCTTAAGGTAAATCAGTTGTTACTTCCAGATGGCTCTACAAGATAAAGCATGCTGCAGATGGTAGCATCGAGAAGTTCAAGGCTCGATTTGTGGCGAGAGGGTTCTCATAGGTAGAGGGAGTTGACTATGAGGAGTCCTTTGCTCCCGTAGCTCGGTATACATCTATTTGCTCCATTATGTCGATTGCAGCAGAGATGGGTTGGAAGATCCACGAGATGGATGTGAAGACCGCATTTCTCAATGGCTTCATACAGGAGGAGGTTTATATTAAGTAGCCGCAGGGCTTTGAGGTGCATGGGAAGGAGTCCCATGTATGCAGATTGAAAAAGGCACTCTATGGCCTGAAGCAAGCTCCTGGAGCTTGGTACTCGAGGATTGATACATACTTGCAACAGTTGGGTTTCACAAAGAGTGAGGCTGATCTGAACCTATACTTCAGTGTGGTGGGTGAGGAGCCTCTCATTCTGGTGTTGTTATGTTGATGACTTGATCATCACTGGTGCAGAGAGACTCATTGAGGGCTGCAAGAGAGATTTTGCTTCAGAGTTTGAGATGAAAGATATTGGCTTGATGCATTTTTTTCTAGGATTGGAGGTGTGGCAGGAGGAGGGGCATTTCTTCCTTGGACAAGGGAAATACATTGTGGATATTCTTAACAGATTTCACATGGAGCACTGCAAACCTATGTCTACACCTATGATCACTAACTGGAAGAAGCTTCATGCTTTTGATTCCGAGTTGGTGGATCCTACTCTATACAAACAACTGATTGGTAAATTGATGTATTTGGTCAACACTCAACCAAATATATGTTTTGCAGTTAACACGATGAATCAGTTCATGTGTGAGCCCAGGAGAGTGCACTAGGTGGTTGCAAGACACATTCTTCGTTACTTGCAGGGGACTGTGGATTTTGGTCTGGATTATAGACAGGGTGATGGAGTGAGACTGGCAAGGTACATGAATTCAGATTGGGCAGGTTGTGCTTCAGCTAGGAAGAGTACTTCCGGGTGTTGTTTTGGGTTGGGTTCGGCAATTGTGTCGTGGATCAGCCAGAAACAATAGTCAATAGCATTGAGCTCAACTGAGGCAGAGTATATGGCTGCTGGTTTGGCTAGTTGTGAGGCCATATGGATTCGCAAGATGTTGTTTGGTCTATTTGGTTAGGCATTAAGACCTTTAGTAATTTACTGTGATCATCAGAGTTGCATAAAACTCATGGAGAATCTAGTGTTTCATGACAGGTCAAAGCATATTGAGATCAAGTATCACTTCATTAGAGACTATGTCTAAAAGGGACCTGTCAAGCTTGAGTACATTTCCACAAATGAGCAGGTAGTGGACACTTTCACCAAAGCCTTACCACAGGACAAGCATGTCTACTTCAGAGACAAGATGGGAGTGGTGAGGAACACTTTCCTCGGTAAGAGGGAGTGTTAAAATTTGGGTACCAGAGGACAAGTGGTTCCCTAGGCTTTGATCTTTGGCCTAGGGAAAAGTGTCCAAATTTATTTGTACTTTTCTCCTAAAGTGACCTTATAAGTGGCAAGGTCAATTTAATTTAAAAGTGACTTTGTAAGTGGTAAAGTTACATTCTAATTTAAAGGTGACTTTATTAAAGTCAATGAAGAATTAGAAAGTGAAAAAGTGACTATGGAAATAAAACGCTAAGTGGGTCTTTATTTAAGTGGCTGAGTTAAAAAAGAGAAAGTGAGAATTAAATGCACATTTATTCTCATCTCTAGATCTAAATGAATCTCAGCCATTAGATCTTAGGGTAACCCAAAAGGTCATTTAGAGAGTAAAAGGAGAAGAGAAGAGAAAAAGATCAATTCATTCTTTCATGAGCATTTGAGAGAAAGAGAAGAGAGAGCAAGGAGAAAATTTTCTGAGCAGTGAGGAAGTGAAGGAGAACAAGAAGAAGACATTTCAACAAACTTGGGTAGCGACATTTATTGGTACACATCCCAAGGCAAAACCGTACAGCAGGAGAAAGGCATAGAAATCGAGGAAGAGGGATAGCAGCAAGGGCACAAATTTCGAGGCAAGTTTTGGGCATGATTTTTGAGGCAGATGTACTGCTGAAATCTGTATAACAGGTTATGGGCACGATTTTTGAGGCAGGTCGTACAACATTTAATGTTGTTTTATCGCTGGGAAAATTTTTGTTTTGGAAGTTTGCTGATTGGCATGATTTTCGAGGTGGAGTTCAAGCACGAAAATCGAGATAAATTGTAATTTGTGGTTGCTAGAACTTTTAATGTGTATTTCAGTTTCTTTGTAAAAGCATTTTAAGAAATAAAGAAGAGCTCTCAAATTGGTTTTCCCCAAGTTGTAGGGGGGTTTTTCCAGGGTCACATTGACCAAAAATCACTGTGTTATTTTCTGTGTGTGACTGTCATAATTTTGCGGTGTTTTATTTCTGCAATTTCAGCGGTTGTGAAATCTCTATATTTGTGTTTTCAGAAAATATTGTCATTTCCATATTTTAAAATTTTTATCATGCTTGGATTTAAAACTAAATGCATGGGGTGATAAGGAAAACTGATAACCAGAGTGGGGGTTGAAATTCTTCAATTTTGTTATGTTTTAGCGCTATTTCAAGGTCGATATGCAACCTTTGACCTAGTTGAATGATCAAGTAAACATTTTTAGGGGTTTCTTGTAAACCTAATGAAATAAGGCTTGGTTACCCTCGTATAAATAAAGCCTAGCCTTATTCATTTATCATCATCATTCATTCATCACACTTCCCTCTCTTTGGAAGTGCACACTAGCTATGTCTCTTTCTACTTGGTTGCAATGTGATTTCTATGGTGCGAATTGCTCTTGGAGGTGGATCTTTTGCTTGAAGTTGGTTTCTTGTAATTAATTGAAGAAATTCTTATGGAAATTTTGTAAGTTTATTGCATGTCTTATATATTTTGCATGATATATTGTGTAAATTAGGGTTTCTACATGTGCCATGGTTAAAATTGTTCAATTTATCTAGACATCTTGATCCTTTATGCCATGCAAAATTGTTTAGTTGAATCCTTTAAGAGAACTTTGAGTTGTGCGTTTCTTAAATTTTAAATCTCCTTGATAAGGAAGCCAATAGGGTTTGTAAGAATAGGCCTTAACCTTCTCATTGGTCTAAGTGGTGGTGATCAAACCTTATACTTTTACTAATTTCTCTTTCTTCTTTGTTAAATTTTAGATATCTAGGAATTGGGTTAGGGTTTCTTGAAATATTACTAAAAAAGTAATTTCATTTATGTGTTATTTCCCTCTAAGTAGCAATTGCATTGATTGATTGTTCAAAAGCAAAATCTAGCATTTATTGCATATTAAAACCATATTTCTAGCGCTGACATCATCATCATTATATTGTTGTTTTATTCATGTTTTAGCCATAAAAACTCAATTGAAATCCCTTAACCTTGCATATCTAATTGATAGTCTTGATCCTTTATTGATCTATTATCATAAGACTTTTGTTTCCGACTATTACATGACATTGAATGGCCTATCACTAAAAATCTATTAAACCTTAACTTATAACAACACCGTAATTTGCTTATGTGATCTAGGGACGGAGTACTGGTACTTTGGTGAAGATTATCTTAGCCCTCTAGGCTTCACCAACATCCTATCCCAATCATTAGACCTCATCCATCATCTTGAACCCTTCTTATTGAATATCCTTAGGTGATCTATATAGGGAAGCCTCTCTTGTGGTTTAAATTACCACTAAATAGCTGGAGAAAGGTTCTGGAGGTGACAGTGGTGGCCGATCTCTTATTTCCACGAGGTATAGATATGCCTACAGAGGCTTTGCACTAAGCCTGCTAGATTTTGCAGTAGTACTTTTGGCGTTGTTGTTGGGGAGGAGTTGAGTCCACCTCCTTGTGTTCTGAAGTCTATGCTTCAAGATTTATTCATGAGTATCCCAAAGCCTAAGTTAAAATTTCTTATGTGGTGGCTCCTAAAACCAATTCCTGCTCTCAAACCTCTGTTAGTAGGTCAAAAGCAGCCATTCCTCCTAGAAAGAAGACTATTTGTAATACTACTACCTCTTCTACTTCCCCTATATATTCTCCCTCTCTTATAATCAAGATTCTTTTTGGTACTCCTACCTCAACCACAATGGACAAGTTTTCTTAGGTGATCCGATTCATTGTATGATCTAACGATTTTTCTTGAGAAATATATATAGAGTTTGCAGGTTCCCCAGCCCTTGGGCTCCAAGTGCACAAACTATGAGCATAAGCTGACCTTCTTTGGATCTCGGGTTTTAAATGTGATTTTCTCACTTTGTTAAGACCGTGGTTAATATCTATCTTTCAAAATACATCAAGCCATTGTCAAATATCATAAAAATTATTCTTCCAAAAACTCTTTTAAGAATTGTATAATTTGTATATATTTGTAAATCAATTTGTAAGTAATTTTTGTAGAATAATTTTCTAACCCTTGTTTGCAGCTAACTGGGGTTTGGGGCTTATTTCTCAAATTTTGTATATATTGGGGTTTTGGGCACTTGTATTTTCATTTGTGCAGGGGATATTCAAGAAAATTTGCTGGGTTGGAGATAGATCTAGGCCCTTGAGGGTAAGATCTAGTCTCTAGAATTTTTGCAGGGCAAACATTAGCGAGTTTTGGGAAAACACTGAAAATCTGAAGCAAATTTCTTTTTTTTGCTAAAGCAAGAAACGGACTAGGGCCAACCAAAACGTTGCCCTACAGAAAAAGACACTCCAAACTCTTTTAGTTTCTTACAAAAAAGGGGAAACAAGAATAATTGAGCACATGAGCCAACTACAAAAACCCGCGAAAACTACCCATTGGCTAGTCTCTTTAATCGCCACCGTTCAAAATCCTCTTTTAATATGACAGCGGAAATACAAAATCCTTCTGAAAGAAGCAAGGTATTTAACCTCCCGCGCCACGAAATTGCTCGATCCATCCAGACCGTCGGATGGCTTTATATAGATGGACGGTTGAGCTTGATATCGCACAGCTGGATGGTATCGACCTTTAAGGCGCGATGGGGGTCGTTTTCGAATCCGACCATCCACCACGTGTCACGCTTTATATGGTATCACTGCCCATGCTCCAAAACCACTTTCTATTGGAAAGCAGTGCGATCTCCTGAAAACCGCTCCATCGGCTGAATAGTCATCCAACCATAGAAATTAGGATGCAGAAGCCCCCATCTCCACTGTTGAAAGTTGAAACATCGATCATATGGACTGCCCGAAATTTTTTTAAGCTGTCCTCCCCGCCTAAGTTGCTCGGAAGAAAAACGGAAAACTGGATCCAAAAAATCGTGAAGCCTGCAAGGTCTTCCTCACAACAGACCCTTGACGAGAATTTTTGAATGGAACCTTGTATTTTGACCCCTAAACCAACTGACCTGGAAGGAAACGCCCATTAAAGTCGACCTAGGTTTGACTTGTCGCTCTTCAAAACTGCTCGACCGATCTAGACCGATGAACCAACCACGAAATCCAACGGTTGTCCAGAATATCGCAACGCCAAGATAACCAGACTTTAATGTGCGAAAAGGGTGGTTTTCCAATCCTCCCTCTACCACATGTGGGAAGATGTATGGGATCGCTACAAATTCTCTAAAACCACTTTCCCTTTCAAAGTTGTGCAATCATCAAAAAATCACTCAAGAAGTGGTTTTCCTCTCCGAGACCCAAAAAAACACTGATTCCGGCTAACAATGGAATGGGGATCCCTACCAAGTTTGCTTGTCTTTCTAGCCTGAACATGCATTCCCTGAAGATCAATGCTAACAATCTTGCTACTGCTCAGGTATCTATCACTCTTCGGTGATCGAACCTTCTTCAAGGACCTGTAAGCTTGATTCTGAAAACACATGCGAAGGCCTCGAAATTAAGGGCTTGCTTCCAGGACTCTATGTCTGAAGACTCTAATACCTTCCTCCTCTTGTTCATTGCAAAGAGTTTTTAAATTGCTTTGTCTCAACTCCTGCCATCCTATCGAAACATTGACATTTGTATTGCTGACCCCCTGATTGGCTAACAGGTCAGCCAACTTGTTGGCCTTTCTGCGAACATGTTGGAAGCTGACCGTGTGCAAGTTATGTAGGTGATTCTGAATTCTCTGGAAAAACCTGATTAACTTCCAGTGTTTGGAGACTTTCTCCGGTGCTGATCCATTATTAATTCTTTTCACTGAGTTAACAACTATCTCTGAATCTGCTTCCACTATCACATTGCAGCAATTCTCCTGACTTAGAAAATCTAGGCATTGCTCCAAAGCCATGAGTTCAACCATGTTATTGGTAGCTGTATCGAGATGACAATGGAAAATGTAGATAATACTTCCTTTGGCATCCCTGAGAACTCCCCCATACCCAGCCATTCTCGGATTTCCTTTAGCCGCCCCATCAATGTTGAATTTTAGATATCCATCCGGGGGAGGATGCCAGAAATCTTGCTCCCTGTCCCTTACTGTAACCTTTCTGTTAAGACCTTGAGGAGTAAGTTCCTGCAACCCTGATTGTTTGAGAATATTACTTTCCAGATCCAAGGGAGGATTAATATGGTGGCTGCAAACTGTGGAGCCTACAGTCTCCTTAAGTTGTTTCAAAATCGTCTCAAACAGTAGATGAGGGGAATTTTTCTCCTCCTTGAATATTCTTTTATTCCTCTCCTTCCATACATTCCATATGATAAAGCTTGGTGTAAGTGTCCATGCTGAGTTGAGAATTTCATGCTCTGAGAAATTTCCCCTCCAACTAATGAGGGTATTGAAGATGCTTCCTCTGTCCTTGTCAGTTTGTTGAAAATTTTTAGCAAATATGTCCCATAACCAAGAAGTGAAATAGCAGTTGTTAAGAAGATGTTCCATCGTTTCTTCTTGCTCTCCACAGAGAGGGCATCTGGAAGGCCCTAGAACACCTCTCTTCCTAATGTTGTCCCAAGTCAATATTTTCCTGTGGTAAACCAACCACATGAAGAATTTGATTTTCATCCACCCCTGGTGCCTCCAAAGTTTCTGCCAGATTTTATCCAAAACCTTGGGATTCAGCTCCAGGAGAATGCCTTTGGCTTCTTTGAGATTAAAGGTGCCCTCTTGATTCTTGCCCCATCTTAGTTGGTCTTGCCCTTTAGAAACTAAGATCTTCCTTTGTGCAACCATTTTTTTTAGCTCCTCTGCTTTAACTTTCAACGGGATATTATTTCTGCAATCAATATTCTTCCAGATTCTCCATTTCCCCATTCGCTGAGTGTTATCCCAGAAGTCCCTAACTTTAATTAAGCCTTGGGAATTTGTCTCCTATTTAAGTTTGAGGAAGTTCTCTTTTAACAATATTGGTTCCTGTTGCCATTTATCTTCCCAAAAGAGGGCTTGGTTCCCTTCTCTGATTTCCCAGAAACTATTTTCTTGAATTAATCTTCTGTTTTCCCAGGCTTTGTTCCAGATGTGTGAGCCCTTAATGTTCCCTGACATTCTTATGAGATCATTAGTTTGCCAGGATGTGGCATATTTTTCTTTCCAGATATTAGCCCATAGAGTCTCTGGATTATGAACCCAGCGCCACAATCTGAAGCAAATTTCATTTTGGCGAGGGTTTGTAAATTTTTTTAGGGCCTATAGGCCTAGTGTCTTCCTCTCTAGCCTTAGCGTGGCCCTTGTTTTCCGTATAAACCTAGCTGTCAACCCTTTCTCTCCCTGGCTATGGGCTTTTCAAGGCCTTAAGGCCTAGCAGCAGGCCCCTAGAAGCCTCGACCTACCTCCCTAGCCCTTGCCGTGGGCTTCATTGGCCTTTTAGGCCTGGTTGCGGGCCTTAAAGGCCTCTGCCTTCTCCTCCCAGCCCTCCGTCCTCATTTTCCCCTCTCAGCCTACCGTCCTTGCCTTCGGATGCCCATTTCTCCCCTCCATCTGCCTTGCTGTGGCCTCTCCAAGGCCCCTCACCCTTGCAGCAGCCCTTGTGGGCTCTGCTTACCTTAACGTAGGCCTCCATTTGGCCTCTCCCCTTTGCTTCCCCTTGTTTGAGCTAACGCTAGCCCTCTAGGGCCTAGCATTACCCTAGCCTTGCCTCTATTGTCCTCTCTTGATCTCTGTGGTAAGAATTTTATTTTGGGACTGATTCTTGGTGCATTTTGCAGAAGTATTGTGCATAATTTTTGGTGTTTGTAGGAGCCATAGCCATTGAAAAAAAATTGTGCAAATTGGGCAAGTAACTTAAATGCCTAGGGCCTAAGGGTTTGACCTCTAACCCTCATTTTTCCTCACTGTTTGCAACAGCATTCTAATATCTTCTTAACAGTGGTAAAAGACACCCTAAATTGGTCTAAAATCAATCATAAGTGGCTGGACACATCAAGGAATAAATTACATAAGTTGGACAATCATAATTTGGCATGAATCTATGAGTTTTGGTGACCGTCATTTGTGCATAAGAAGTCTGATATAACAGTGGCATTTGCATCATAAAAGGGCGAATCAATTCATAATTTCATATCGACAAACTTGGTTTGACACTTGGGTTCACATTTCTCATATTTGGCAAGCATATGCATCTTGCATTTCGCATCTAGGAGGTTCTAAAGTGGTTTATCTCTCTCATTGAATATCTAACATAAGTCATCTATCTTTCATTGGTCTAATAGCGAAGGGTGAAAAGGTTTATTTCATGGTTTATGTGCTATTGTGAAGAACATTAAGCTAAGATTGTGTTTTCCTTGTGAGTTCGTAAGCTATATAGTTCATCATTGCATCTAAAAACTCACTCTCTAAAACAAATAGTCTTGTTGACCTCTACTGGTCAACTACCCATGCAGTACACCCCCTTTTTTTTCCTTTAAAAAAGGGGCAGCACCTGATCAGCATGTCCATGCCATCCTGCAGTCATCAGCAGCTTGATCAATCGTTTCTGTAAACCCAATCTGCATGTATTAATTGTAAATAATCCTAGCAGATGTGAGTCGTGTTGTAAATTGCCTAGGTGGACCTAACTTTCCTATGATAATCTATGTCCCGGAAGGTTTTTCGTCTCACCGATCCACGGATCGGCAGAGTTTTCCTTCAAACCTGACCCCAAAGTCGGGATAGATTTTGTCAGTGGAATTTTAGAGAATCCTAGTGTGTTAGCCTGCTAGATTATAGTCATGTCGCAGAGCTGGGTGTTTTGTGAGGGTCTATGTTAAAGGGGTTTTGTCTCCCTTAAGATGTAAATTGTTAAAGTCATGATGTAATGTGTCCTGAGGGTTGAAAAAATGTTTAAATCCCCTCATCAGTCTTAGCTCCTAGGTCTTAGGTGATGTTTCCAAAGGCTTAGTTCGTTGATCCATTTTAAAAAGGGAATTGAAAAATTAAAAAATGAAT